>SNQJ01S0020952.1:162456-226891 GCA_010110895.2 Picea sitchensis
TGTTCGGTTCTGCAAATTTCGGGACTTCTGGTTTCGGGGTCTCGGTCCACGAGACTCTCATACTCGCTTTCGGATGATAGCTCCCTCTTTCTCCCTACCCTCGTAACCAAAGGCACCTTTCACAACTTCGCGATCTCACGAGTTCGCGAGTCGAAGACCCTCGACTCTTCTTCCTCCAAACGCCGATACCCGAGATGCGATACGGGTATGGCTCCCTCCTCGCTAGCGCCTGCTACATATAACCGTAGGCTATGGCTAAGTGCTAGCACCTCTCGCAACTCTCGACTTCGCGAGTTGGAGTGTTGAGCCCTCGTGCTCCTCCTTTGCGAATCCCGAAATCCCGATTTAGTTTACCCTCCGAGCCCACACAGCACAACTGTCTCCACATCTACAGTGGCGAGTGGCACCCTCAGGAGGGTCCACGTTATCTATGGTGACGTCATCGGGTCCCACCATGCTCACTTTTCTCTTGTCCCACTGGCACGTGGTACACACCCATGTGTCCACGTCCATTCCAAGTGAAATCCAACGATTAGACCTTTCTCGAATCTACGACGTAGATCCTCGATGTTTCGGGGTTTCGAGCATCGATAGTTCGTGCAGCCACACCTCTTGAACTTTCGTTTGCCGAAATCCCGAAATTACTGTCTACCCCTCCACTTGATCCAACGGTCAAGTTCCTATCTTACAATCTACGGTGTAGATCGTTTCGGAAATTTGGGTTTCGTTATTTCGCGACTTGCGAAAACAAGGTTCTTCCCTTTTGGTTTCCCGGGTGCCGAAACGTCGTCCGGTAGCCACGTGTTCCCCCCCCCGATGGACGGTCCCGACGAATTCGAGGTTTCGTGTATCGCGATTTCCACGTTCCTGTGCAACTCCAAAGGGTTTTTAAACCCTGCGCACGTTTCCCAGATCTGACGGTCACAAGGGTTGTCCTTTTCCCCGAACAGATCCTACGGCTCCAACACTTCGGGTGTGGAGTTCTCTCTCCCTGTGGCCAGATACCACATCGGCCGCGGTTTCATAACACCACTACACCTCCTGATCTTGGTAACATGGTCAAGTAAATCCTTGACAGTCAGGAGCATTCAAAGGTCCGAAATTGGTCCTCCAGACACAATTTCTCCTCAAACCCTCGGTCCAAAGACCACTCAATTGGCCCATCTAGGCTCAGCGTCGAAACCTTGGCTCTGATACCATACTGTAACGTTCTCGACCATCAACCCTATGGTCGGGCCAACATTACTACCATATTGTAACACTCTTTCATTTGAAGCTGTTACGCTTTGATACCATACGGTAACGCCCCCTTTCCATCAGTCGGGCAGGCGCTACTTCGCGGAATAACAATCTCATGCTTAATTATATATATATATATATATATGACATGCATTTAAAACAGGTTAAACACACTTAAACTCAGAGTAAGCATAAGAATTACTGCTATTATAAATAATTAATGGTTTTTACATTAATTCATATGCACAACAGAATACATGATAATTATAAATACACAGACATGCAGAAGCGTAATTAAAAACACCATCTGATACTTATCTTTGAAACGGTGGTAATTCCACCAACCAGGTGCAGGCCTTCCACGAACCTGGGACTAAGCTCCACCCCAAGGCAAGGAATCCTAGGCTAGGCTGAGGTTACAGGGAAACACACAGTCACAAGGAAGGAATTCTCTCCCAGGAACCACTCATACTCACTGCCCACAGACTCTCCTTCCCCACATGCCTGTTCCACCCCAGGAGTATACGCCTTCTCTGTCACCTAGACAGTCCTTCGGTTGCTAACCTCCCTTGCTTTGGGTTTCAGCAACAGACCGGACCGGAAGTCTCCGAGCTCTGTGGCAGCTACAGGGTTCCTTCCATGAGTTCTCTCCTTTCTCTGCGCACTCTCTCACCTGGAGAGAGTCGCTCACAGGCCAAGCAACCTGTTCTTCCAACTTCAATCACCTCTCTCACCTGGAGAGAGTGTTGTACAAACTGGCCAACAAGCCACACGCAGTCCAACACTGCGTGCCACAACAGCCAACGGGGAAAACAGACACGGGCTTTCCAACAGGCTTAGCAATGACAGGATGGTCTCGCGGTTATGGCTTGGGAACAGTGATTCCACACACATGCTCGATCTGTTCAGACAGAGGGTGTCTCGGCTTTCCAGAGATCAACACAAGCTATCCCCGAAATCAACACAGACTTTTCCCCCACGGTTTCAGAATTGCACAAGGTCTCATGTAGAGGTCGGATCGGTTCATGCTCAGACGGTCGGGTAGAATGGAGGAGGAACCCCCATCACGGCTCATCTCAGCCGTTTTATTTGCATGCACATGGGTTGACACTTGTCACCCATGAAACTGCATGCGTTCCATCAGTATGCATCCCCTTTGCACATGTTTTCCCCTTGCCAAGAACTTAGGATAAAAACATATAATTCACATGTCTTTTGGAATAATAATATTAAAATATTATTCCCAAGGACTTAAGCCCCTAGGCGCAACACTTAGTCCCTTTTCCCACCTTCCAGCAGCTAATCCCTTGCCCACTCTGTGGAAGCTTAGTCCCCCATCACTCATTCATCGTGGTCGGTCTGCACGCGACGGTGTTTATATTTTATTACTGTTCCGCATAAATACAGGTACAAAATCAGGCTTTTGACCTTCAACACTTAGGCTCTCTGGCCTAACAATCACATAAGCCCACTAGCTTATATAAACTCGGCTCACCAGCTTATAAAACATATTTACAATTCATTTCATAAACAAGATTTACAATAGGGCTCGGCCTTGGGGACATTACAGAAAACATAAAGAAGGTACAGACTGACAACTAAATTCTCAGGAATCTGTAATAATAAGAGATTACAGAAAACAAATCCCTTCAAGCTTACAAATAAAGTATACAGTTTTTTCTCCCCAAAGTCTCTCTCCATCCCCCCTCCTTCACATTACAAATAATAGACTTTATATATAAAAAAATACGTTCTACAAGCTATTACTAGATTTTTGGAATAAAATCCTATCAATAAAATAAAAATAAAAAACAATCTCTGATTTGTTGCAAAGAATCAGGAACTGAAAGAAATCGACTGCTTTCAAATCTAGAATAATCCACAACTGTTGAATAGTCTGCCTGGAAATGCTCTGCCACCTGTTATTTAACTACCTTCACGCCTTGAAATGCTGGAAATGATCTTTGACCATTGTTAATTTTATGCCTGGAAATATGGGATTTAGAGTTGAATACTGATCTTATGCCACCGATATGCTTGAATGCTAAAATGATTCCTGAAGATGCTGATTGAATCCCTAGGAATTTGAATATGAAATTGACCAAGATCCTCTATTTGATGCACTATAATTGTTTCTTTCTAGTTTACCATCAATCTATGCCTTGAAATCAGGGGTTTGAATACAACTTTGCCTGGAAAATTGGAACCTTTGACTGATACTTGAAGAGGCATTAGAAGTAAATAATCCCCTCATCCACAACTTAATTACAATATTAATTAGCTTATTTTCAACAAGTAAGGTTTTCAATTCCCTCAGCAATTTGCAGTTGACATCCTTTGAAATGGTGTCCCTGAATATATCCAATTATCTGAGTGTGCTCTGTCTGAGTTTTTATATAAGTGGAGGATAATAAATAAGCAGAGACCCTCCCTGTATTTGAAAGTTGACTGTGGTGCATATTACTTGATTTATGTATATGCAATCTGCCAAAATGCATTGGAAATCAACAACTGAAGACTGTCACCTAATTTTATATTAGCATGAAATCCCTTAAAATGTAGCTCCTCATTTTGCAATAGTACAAGAATTGAAGGAATTACCTAACACCATGCACTGAGAATTTACAAACTTAAATAATTTGATGACAATGCCTATCGTTAATGGCCAATATGCCATCAACTATTTGACCCAAACTTGTGAATTTTCCTTCATCTTATGGCAAGGCATTGTGAGGGTTTACCCATTTTCAAAGTTTATTAATGGATTAAATGGGAAATATCTTCCATCATCATAAAATATATAAGGTAGATGATTATTGTCATCGCAGAAAGACTAAATGCTTCTCACTCATAATATGCTTACTTACTGGTTTTACACAAACCACATCCACTGGAAAGCTATCCCATTTGTTTATTCCAGATTCTACTAAGCTAAATGCATTTGCATTTGAATATGGGAACCATAGGCTTCTAATATGCATTCCCTGTAAGGTTTGAAAGTATTCAAATTTTCAACATGGATAGAGCTCAACTTCTAGGAGGAGTAACCTTACGATAGCCAGGACGACCTCCAGGCTTTCCATCTAAGCCACCAACTGAGAAACTTCTTCCAAAAGGTCATGTTGCACAATCATATTTGAAATCGTGTGCAAGGCATTTTTCCTTTCCAAATTCATTTTCACCATGAGAAAAAGGACACTTATCTCCAAATCAACATTCTTCTGCTAAAGTATGGTTGCTAAACATGCGTATCTTGTAATTTTTTCTGGCAGTCCATCGAATGTGAGACCGTCGGGCTTGAATCTATTACCATCCCCAAATATGATGCTCTCGATACATGAAATCACTTTGACACTTATGATGACTCAAAGTTTAGGCTTGAGTGGTGACTTGGATGGTTATAAAGCCAAATTATCTTTATCACCCTAGACAATAATGCCCACCACTTGACACTCGAGCACATTTTGATGGCATCAACGGTTGGGAGATCTTTGGTGTTTAATGTGATTTTTTTGATGACTTAAAGTGATGAGTTATGGGAGAGGTGTACCTTGCGAATTTTCAATTGGCACACATTTCTCCCACGTTCCTATCTCGGCTCCTTACACTTTATTTTCACCAGCACGTTTTTATGTTGAGCATTTAACCTTAAGTCAGAATTCTTGTTAGTGAATCAATGTTGTACTGGATGAGGTTTGCTACTGGAATTTAAACTTGTCATAGAGATATTGGAAATTTAGGTATTAACACACCCCATAGTGATCGGGAGGTTAGATCCAGAGGTTAGATACTTACATGACCAAGGCCTTTCCAAATATCAAATGCTCGTTGTTGCACATGGTAGCTTCCAAAACCCATGGCTTACCCTGCATTGAGACTTTAGAATGGATAATTAACCACATTGATGTTGATAAATTCCTGATAAATGATGTGGAAGGACAGTGTGTGGGAGTGTTTTTACCAATGGAAGTAAACAAGTACTACAAACTCAAAGCACCCAAAGTCATGCTAAACATTGATTTCGTGGTCGATTTTTATAAGAAGCACAATACCAATAGATTGCTAGCATCCTAGTGGAAAGAGGACATAAAGTTTGTAAATAGATCCACAAGATGGTATAGCATTGTAAATATAAGAGAACCATACATGTATTTAATGGAATTAATATGTTGGTTATACAGGAAAAAATATTGTTCTAAGTTTTCCGAAGGTTGGATGCCTCTAGCCTACACAGTGGAAATATCGGGGAGTATTTTCAATTGGGGTGCCATTGTCTCCAAACAATTGAGTATTAGGATAGAACATGCCCAAAAAACGAAGCTAGGAGAGGTACCCTCCTTCTACATGGCATCTAATTTGTTGGATGTAATGTGTGTTAGGAACATCTTTCCAGTGATGGGTTTGAGTTGGCATGTATCATAGTTACCAGTTCACGTGTATTTTAGTGCCCTATGGGAGAATATATACAAGAAAACCCATGCCATGATATGTGATGAGTTTCTAGCCAGGTTTCATTTCATGATTTTCAAACAAGTGTTCCCAAGACTCTCTAAGTCGGCCAAAAAGATCATCTCCTTAATTGGACATTGGTACCTGGAGGAGAAACATACTTATTTCAATATTTTTGGAGCCATTGGGCCTCCCCATTTATTTCATGCCTATGTGCCAGACCGGTTGGTTTTGGGAGAAGTCTACTATCAAACCATTTTGTAGGGCTTCAATGCATCATTGGTGAAAGACAAGAAGAGAGTGTTTATCCCATATGGTTTTCAAATATGATATTATTTTATGAAAGACACCCTATATGAAAATCAAGAAGGCCTAATCCATTTATATTATAGGTTCCCAATGGGTAAATACCGTAAGCATGATCCTAAAGATTTAGTATCTAAACATGTTGAGAAGGTGGTTTCCTATTAGCCATATGCACATGATAGTTTTGATGATGGGATTTTCATCGAAAATGCACAGGACTAGGAAGAAGTCCTTCAAAGGAGAGATAACCCAGAATTGACTCGGTTTAATGCCTTGTCAATGCATGAGCAGGTTGAATTGATATAGAAAACAATGGAAGTAGATACGCCAACACAAAGTGAAAGGGAAAGATAAAAACAAACAACAAGAAGAGTTGAAGGAGTAAGACTCCTAGCAAAAGTTGAAAGAATATTTCGTGAACATGGTAAAAACATATAAATTGGAGGAATGGAGCCACCAAGGGGAACTAAAGAGGAAGAAGATATAGGGGAAGTAGAACATGCTTCTCTATAAGTAACCTCAGGAGAAGGAGGAAACTGTCAACCAAAGCTAAGCATGGAACAAGGATAGGTAGGACAGTCAAAACCTTTGGTGACATCTGAAACCTTAACAAAGGCACCAAGCACAATGGTTTTGGCTCATGTAATTGTAGATTTGATAACGATCTATGATGATGGCATCGATGGTATGGATACCTCGGGAGCCCAAATTATCAATGAGTCTAATGTAGAGGTACAAGAAGTCCAACTAACTAAGGAACCACAACCAATAGAGACAACATGTGTTACAGGTACAATTGAAAGTGTCACAATTCAATCAAAATTGGGATCATAGACATCAAAGGAAGGAGAGTTTAAAGATGATAAGAGTGAAAATGAAAGTGAAGAGTCTACTGCAAAAGAAAAAACCCAAGAGAAGGAAGAGAGAGAAAAGAGTACAGACACCTGAGAAAAACTTGGAGGTGACACAGTTAACGATGTCGGACATGAAGAACAAGGTACTTTTTCATTTAGTGGAGGAACAATGGTTGATCCTCCAACTACTTCCTTACCTAAAGAAGTGGCACCATCATCAGTAACAACTGAAAATGTACTAAAAACACTACAAACCCATAGAAAACAAAGGAGTTATCTATGGATGTGGGGACAAAACCAACCAATGGTACAAAAAAACCTTTCATAGTGCCAAGCCAAGAGAAAACAACAGGAGGAGGAGGAGAAATCAGTGGTCGAATACCAGTAGCGGATAAAGGTAAAGAACATGTCATGGAACACTTCCACACTCCAAGAAGCATATGAAACATACTATCATGGGGTGACCAACAGATCCTAGAACCAATTGATGAAGTGTTAGATGTACAAGCCATAACATATGACAGATAGCGGTGAAAAGGACAAGCAGAAAGAGAAATCTCACTTTGGATAGTGTTTTGGTTGTGACTACTTTGGATAGTGTTGTGGTTGATACCAAGAATGCCAAAGTGAATGAATTGTTAGGAACAGGGATGGCCATATCTGATGCCACCATCAACAGAGAAAAAAAGGATGAAAGGGAAGCAAAGACTATGAGAAAGGAACTTGAACACCTTAGACACCATGCTGAGTACTACCAAAACACCACTTAGGCAGTCATCATTCAAAGGGTTGAGTTCATGGAAGGATACAATCAATTGAAGATATGGCCCAGGTTGTGAGTTACCAAGAGGAGACTCTAAAAGGGCTGGTGTCACACAAAGACATTTTGATATGGTCTGAAAGGGAACATAGTGTTGAAATATTGTAACTGCAAAGAGTATTCTACTTATTATTGAGTTTTTATTAATTAGATCAATCCCCTTTTTTGGATTGATCATGTCGGGCTTTGTAAATGACCAAATCTCCTTTTGTGGATTGGTCAAACCCTAATTATATGTTGTTAATTAAGAAGTCGACTTCCATGCCTAATTAAAGTGGTTTTATCCACTAAGAGAAGAAGTCAACCCTGCTTGATGAAGAGACACCTCCTTAGTGCCTGCCAGCTAGTATAAATAAGAGAGGCTAGCGCCTCATTAGCTCATTCACTCAAATCACTCAACAAGTGCACAAGTTTGGAGATAGCTGCAGTTGGGAGAAGAAGGAAGAGAGAGGCACATTGCTCAGACTTGGTTATTCTCTAGTGTTTGGTCTTTTATCTTGGCATTGTATTGGCAATCTATATTAAGGATTTTTTTGTTGGGTTTTCTCCCCCATGAGGGTTTCCCAGGATAAATGTTGTGTCTCTTATGATTGTGTTTCTCTCAGTGATCCTACCTATGCTATTGTTATCTAGTAAATTGAAAAGAAACTTAATAACAACTCTAAAAATTAACATGGTATGAGAGATAAGTTGAAGAGAGCACCTTTCATTGGATAAGCAAAAATGTCATTGTTGTCATACAAGAAAAACAAGACTTTTTGTTGGAGAAGAATTTCAGCCTAAAAACCACCTAGGGAAGTGTGTCCTATCTTAGCGAACTCATTGGCAACCTAAGCACACATTTTTAGTGGACAAAACTCCCGGAAAGTGAAACTGTAGTTTTCATTGGTACTGAAAAACCAGGAAACCAGAACCAGTACTGGAAGTACCGATCCAGATTTGCGCAGGCCCCGTTTCAAGGGATAAAATTTGGATTTTCAAAAAACTAACTGCACCAGGCTACTCGCCTTAGCCAAGCACACCTCCTGGTAAGTTCATATCTAATTTCTGAGCATTTTCAATTTTTGGTCATTTTCCCAGCTCCAGGTCAAGATGTCTACAAGCACCAAGCTTGTTGACAAGTTAGAAGGTGTGGATAAATTCCGTTCCTGCAAGTATATGATTGCACTCATTCTTGAAGAGAATGACCTTGCAAGATTCATCAAAGAAAATGTACCAGAACCCGCAGATGCTACAACTAAAGCAAAGTACCAGAAGGACATGGCTAGGGCCAAAAGAATCATTGCAGACTCTATCAAATATCACTTGATCCCTCAAGTGGCATCTAAGAATACCCCAAAATAAATGTTTGATTCTCTAACCAGATTGTATGAACGAAGAAACATTAACCGAAAGATGAACTTGAGAAATCAACTCAAGAATACAAAGATGCAGAAAGGAGAAATAGTTCATGAAGATGAAGATGAACTCATCGTGACAAATATTAATGGTATCACAAGACCTTGGGATGCATTCATCCAAACCATTTGTGCGAGAAAGAAAAAACTACAATTTGACAGTCTTTGGGAAGAACATGTTCAAGAAGAAGCAAGAGTAGCTAACCGAGAAGAAATACTATTAAGGGATGAAGATCAAGCTCTAGCAAGGAGGAAAGAGAAGGTATCACTTCAATAAGGAAACCCACCCACATAAGGAGTCTCACTCCCCAAATAAATTCATCCATAAAGAATCTCACCCTCCAAGGAGATTCCAGAAGTTTCAGAAAGGTCAAAGAAGAGAAAAATATTTCTCATCTTATCAATGTTACCATTGTGACAAGATGGGACATATTGCTAAGAATTGTCCAGCTATAAGAGAAGAATACAAGAATAGAAACAAAAGTCACCATGCTCATACAATTGAAGATGAAGAGCCACCCACAAAGATGATTAAAGAAAATATTGAAGACTATGTCTTAATCTCTGCTCTCTCAGGATCATTATCACCTGGTGAGGATACTTGGCTCATAGATAATGTTTCTTCCAAGCACATGACCGGTCAGAAAGACATTCTCTCTAGCCTTACCAAAAATAACTTTCCCAAGAAAGTCATAGTTGGAGATGATTACCAGTACCCTATCAAAGGAGTGGGAGAGTCCAATTACAAACTTGATTCAGGGACCCCAATGAAGATGAAGGATGTACTATATGTACCAGGTTTGACGAAGAATTTTCTTTATATCTTAGCTTTAGATAAGAAAGGCTTCATGGTTGCAGTCCTCAAGTGGCCTAAAGGAAAAACCATAGAAGATGCAATTGTTATTGGAACAAAAGAAGGCGATTTGTATAAATTAAAAGGTTACTCAAATGCAGCCTTGACTCACTCCACCGAGAGTCCATGTGAACTTTGGAATAGAATACTAGATCACATCAACTACAAGGCCTTACCATTTGTAATCAAGGCAGTTACAGGTCTACCAGATTTCAAGGTTGACCATGAAGGTTTGTGCAAGGGATGTGCACAAGGAAAGAACATCAAGAATCATTTCCCAAAGAGTGACAGTAAAGCATAAGGAGTCTTGGAGCTCATCCACTTAGATGTATGTGGCCCAATGCCATCAACCTCTCTTATTGGGTGTGTATACTATGTGTCATTTATTGATGACTATTCTTGCAAGACTTGGGTTTACTTCTTGAAATCAAAAGATGAAGTGCTTGGGAAATTCAAGGAATTCAAAGCCTTATAGAAAATCTATCGAAAATAAAAATCAAGATAATCAGGTCAGATAATGGATGAGAATACACCTCAAAAGAGTTTGTAAGCTTTTGCAAAGATGCCAGGATTAAGAGGGAGCTCACCACTCCCTACAATACTCAACAAAATAGTGTAGCAGAAAGAAATAACATAACTATAATGGAAGCAGTGAAGACTATGATCCATGATCAAGATCTTCCAATGCACTTATGAGCAGAAGCAACAAGAAAAAAAATGTATGTACAAAACAGATTATCCCATAGTGCACTTGGGTTCAAAACCCCCGAAGAAATGTTCTCCGGAAAGAAGACAAAAGTAAGCCACCTCAAAATATTTGGTTGTTCGGTGTTTGTACACATTCTGAAAGAGAAGAGAACCAAGCTAGATCCTTTAGGAAAGAAGGGAATATTTGTTAGATACTATGAGGTCTCTAAGTCCTTCATAATTTACATACCAGGTTACCATCATATTGAGATCAACATAGATTTAACCTTTTATGAATATTCAACACTCAAGAAATCAAGGAGATGTTAGCTTGAAGAAGTATATGAAGAAGAGCCTGTAGCTCCCAAAGTTACAGAACTAGTGAGGGAAGTCACAACTTCCCCTGATGATGAGATTCAAGAAGATCATGACATGATAGAATCTCAAGAACCTCCCAAAATGATGATCTCTCACAAGAGAAAGCCAGCTTGGGTGAGGGAACTAATTCAATACGGAGAGAAGTATGGTGCCCCAGAAGGAACCATGAGAAACTTCAAGAAACCTAAGCCATTCTCTAGTTATATGGCTTTGATGTGTGATCTCATAGAAAATGAACCAACTTGCTTTGAAGAAGCCATTCAGAAGAAAGAATGGGCAGATTCCATGACAAAAGAATACCAATCAATTATAAAGAATGATGTATGGGAAATAGTTCCCAGACTGAAGAGAAAAGATGTGGTATCTTCCAAATGGTTATACAAGATAAAACATGTTGTTGATGGAAGTATTGAAAAACATAAAGAAAGGTTTGTAGCTCGTGGCTTTTCTCAAAAGGAAGGCATTGACTATGAAGAGACGTTTGTTCCTGTATCCAGATACACTTCTATCAGAACCATCATAGCCCTTCCAACTAAGATGAAGTGGAAGTTACACCAGATGGATGTGGAAACAAGCTTCTTAAATGGTGTTATTGAAGAAGAAGTGTATATAGAACAACCTCAAGAGTTTGAAGTTGAAGACAAAAAGACTCATGTCTGCAGATTGAAGAAATATATGTACGGATTGAAGCAAGCTCCTAGAGCTTGGTATGGAAGAATTGACAGTTTCCTAACGAGCTTGGACTTTACCAAGAGTAAAGCTAATTCTAACCTTTACTTCAAGGTTATGAATGATGAGCCAATTATATTGCTGCCGTATGTGGATGACTTATTCTTAACTGGAGAAGAAAATCTCATCACTGATTTTAAGAAGAAGCTCGCTGCAGAGTTTGAGATGAAAGACCTAGGCCTAATGCATTATTTCTTAGGTCCTGAGGTTTGGCAGAGCCTAGAAAAGATATTCCGTAACCAAGGGAAGTATGCAGTTGAAATACTAAAGAGGTTTGATATCTTGGAGTGTAAATCCATGAACACACCCATGGAAACAAAGTTGAAGCTCCTGGTTGATACTTCATCAAAATTGGTTGATGCTACATTGTATAGACAAATCATTAGATCGTTGATGTATCTGAAAAACACCAGGCCATATATATGTTTTGTTGTGAACACCTTGAGTCAGTATCTGGTAGAGCCCAGACGTGTTCACCTTGTTGCTGCAAAACATGTGATGAGATACCTTAAGGGTACATTGGACTTTGGTCTCTGTTATAATGGATATCATGACTTCAGAACGATTGGTTATACCGATTCAGATTGGGTTGGAAGTGTTTCTGACAGAAAGAGAACTTCAAGATGTTGTTTCAGTCCGGGGTCAGCCATGACTTGATGGCAGAGTAGGAAGCAATCTAGTTTTTCTCTCAACACAACAGAAAAATAACACATTGCTGCATGTTCCGCTAGTTGTGAAGCCATATGGATTCAAAATTTGTTGACAGGTTTATTTGATCTGGAGATGGAAGCAACCGTGATTCTATGTGATAACCAAAATTTCATAAAGATGACAAAGAACCCTGTGTTCCATGACAAGTCGAAGCACATAAAAATCCGGTATCACTACATTTGTGATATGGTGTAGAGGGGAGCCATAAAGATCCAATATGTTGGCACATATGAGCAGGTTGCAAATGTGTTGACCAGGCCATTGTCTCGTGTAAATTTTGAGCACTTTTGAGACAAGATTGGTATAGTACGAAAAGACCTCCCTCAAAAGGGGGAGTGATGCTGATGATACTATGGTATCCTGACCAACAATGGGTAGCTCAGTTAGGATTTTATATCCTAGGGCACTGATCATCCCTGGAAAGATCCCGAAGGTTCGGTAAGGACGGTCTGTGAGAGTACTTGTTCATGTATATGCTAGATGTGGTCAGTAGTGGCATCTCTGTTAGGATTTTTATAATCCTAGGGAATCTTATGATTCCTGGGTAGATCTCGAAGGTTCGGTAAGGACAGTCTGTCAGAGTACCACATGGTAGCTCCGTTAGGATTTTATATCCTAGGGAATCTTATGATTCCTGGGCAGCTCCTTAGGGACTGTCAGAGTACCACAAAATGTTGTTACACCTACCTCATTCTATTGCCCCATGATGATGATAACGATGTTGCTCCAGCCTTCGTGTTGTGATGATGTTGTTTCTCCAGCCTTTGTGCTATGATGATGATGTTGTTGTTGATGATGTATCAACCTCGTGTTGACTATGATGTTATCTCAACCTCGTGCTTATGATGTTGTTGTTGTTGATGTTGTATCAACCTCGTGTTGTTATTGATGATGATGATGTATTAAGTGTTATACTAATTTATGTTGATGCAGATGATGATGATGTCATTCCAGCTCCATGTTGTGGATGATGATATTGATGATGAGAAAAAACTTCTGATGTTATATAGATATGCCAGTCAATGTTCAAGACACTGATGATGTTGCAAACCTCTCTCTCTCTCTGATGATGCTGTATTATTGTAAGGCCTTTGCAAATAGAGCCTCATAAAAAATAAAAATAAATATAGAAATTCTGTCTTATTTACTCCTTTATTTACATCAACATAATAATAATGTTTAGAAGAATAAAAATGAACAACATAATAATGGTAATAATGACCAACAACAACATAATATTGATAATAATGAACAACAACAACATAATAATGAGCATGGGGCATTTACCTCAACCTGATGCTGAATCTGAAGTTGATGAATCCTGCCTCTTGCCCAAACTGAGTAACCTCCCAGCCAACTAGGAACAACCTCTCTGGCTCCCTAGCCTCAGGATTCCTTACGGTTTCCTGGCCCCCGAGCCCAAAATTCCCAGCAACATGTGCCCCTGTGAGAGTCCTCAAGAAATATGCAAGTAAAACAGATGCAACCCAAACTGTTTCCTCCCTTCACCTTCTCCCTCTCCCAATTTCTCACCTTCCCATAAATTAAAAATATATCTCAACCATAAAGAGCTCCCCTTCCCGAGTCCTCTCCTCCCCTTATCTTCCTTCTCCTCCCTTATCCAACCGCCTTCCCCTCATTAATCACTCAACCACCTTATCCCCCCCCCCATAAATTGGTTCAACTACCAATAACAATTATATTATAATAAAGTCTTCAAAAAATATATTTTAATAATTCATTAAACTAATATTTATTAATCATGATAATTAAAGAATTAATTAGGGTTGTTACATACACCCACCCTTCAAGAAACTTCATCCCGAAGTTAGAGTAATTTACAATACAAGGGAAATGACACATGGTTCATACATTCATATCCAGTAAACAACATTATCAGTAAGTAAGCAAAATAAAACTCATACATACTAGTGTACATGTGCAAGAAATGCATGTGTAGCTAGCACATACAAGTCTCGCGCATGTACTAATGACAATAATTATCACACCTATAGTAATTCTTCTATGCGTCCAATCCAATCAACAAGACTATTCATTTTATAAAAGATAATAAACCAATTAAAATGTTTTCAAAATCCCTTAATTACAATAATTTAGCTCAACAACATTCATTTAGACAATTGTAGTTCAGTTAAGCAATTATAAATATACATATTTTCTTTTCAAAAAGGAAAATAATAAATTCCACTATAAGGCAAATCCCCATACCCTCTCAACTATTTATATTCATCCTTCCTCCCTAACTTAGTTCCGTCTTCCATCCTTATCCTTCCTCTGCTAAACTATCTTGGAGCATCAACTATATTGACCTAACTCCAAATAGAACCCGTAAGCGGAAGTGTCACTATCTTGACCAAGCTTCCCTAGCAGGCAACTGACAGTCATCATCACACGTCTAGGGGAGCATGAGCTAACACCGTCCTCCCATGAATCTAGGTTTCAGAGGATACATGGTGGGAAATGCCTCCACCCCTCCTAATAGGACTAGGGTCCACACCCTACCATGGAATATACAGTGGCACTATGTTGCTGGGAATTTTGTCATCGTATATTCAGTTTTAGGCAGTCTCACCACCTGAAAAAACTGCACTGGTCCACATATCATAGCAATGCATTCAAACCCAACATAATTTCACATACAAAGACTCATACCATATTGTTTCTCGGTCGATGGTCATGACATCCACTTTTATTACCATTATCCTTTGGCTATTTCATAGCCCATTGACCTACAAATTAGTCTATAACACAACTCATACATATCTATGCATTATCATCATGTAAATGGATTCGACCATAATCTCAATTCGGTATCCACGTACCAACAACTTTAAATGTCAAACTTTTCAAGTTAGAAATAGATCGCATAATATCCCCGTAATTCAATTAACGTTAACCGTTCATAGAATTTTCATTCGCATAATAGATTGCATCATATCCATCATCATTCAAATAACGTTAAACATTCGTAACATTTTCATTCACATAATAGATCGTATCATATCCATCATCATTCAAATAACGTTAAACATTCATAGAATTTTCGTTCACATAATCGATTGCATAATATCCGTCATCATTCAAATAACGTTAAACATTCATGGAATTGACATTTACATAATCGATTGCATAATATCCATCATCATCTAAATAACGTTAAACATTCATATAGGTTCATACGTCTTAAAAGTTCAAGTGTATCATTAATAGTTTCACAGTAAATATAAAATAAAGGTGATTAGGCCTCAGGTAATCCTAGTTGTCTAAGTCAAAAGGTGGCGTTACATACACCCAACCTTCGAGAAACATATCCTCGAGGTGATCCAAAAAAGTGAGGGATAATCTCGTCGTAATGTCTCAGCATCCTCCCAAGTAGCAGATTCTGAACTATACTTGTCCCACTAGACCTTAACTTGGTCTACCAGACGGTTCATGAGTTGTCGAACTCTATGGTCCAATATGCATAACGGTTCTGTCGTGAGGGTTCCCGCGTCTGATACCTGCAATTCCTTCCAATTTAGTTTATGTGATTCGTCAGCAACATAATGATGTAGAACAGATACATGAAAAACATTATGAGTTTTATGCAAGTGGGGTGGCAGTACGAGACGATAAGCAACGGGTCCAATTCTCTCTTGGATTTTGAACATTCCTATAAATCGAGGTGACAACTTTGTCCCCTTCCTGAATTGAATGGTACTCTTATTAGGCCTGATACGAATGAAAAATTGATCTCCCACTTTATAACTTTGGTCAGTCCTATGTGCATCAACATCACTTTTCTGTCTATCATGTGCTTCCTTTAGTCTCTGCCTAATATGAACCACCTATTCCTCCATCTCTTGAATCGATTCTAGCCCAATTGTCACTTGATCCTCTAACCTTTCCCAACTTAACAGTGTTCTGCATGGCCTTCCATACAGAGCTTCGTAGGGTGGCATTCCAATGGAGCTATGAAAACTGTTATTGTAGGCGAACTCTACCAAAGGTAGGCACTTCTCCCAATGGGTTTGATTATCCATAACATACATCCTAAGCATGTCTTCGATAACCTGATTTACTCTCTCAGTTTGCCCATTTGTTTAAGGATGATAAGATGTTCTTAAGTTCAACTGAGTCCCCAACGTTGACTGCAAACTTGTCCAAAACCTAGAAGTGAATCTAGAGTCCTTATTTGAAATGATCTTCTTGGGTATCCCATGCAAACGGATGACCTCACTTACAAACATGCGTGCCACATCAGTGACATCATAAGTGTCTCTAACTAGAATAAAATGAACACTCTTGGTCAACTTATCAATTATCACAAGAATGACATTGTGTCTATGAAGTGTGAGCGACAACCCCACAACAAAATCCATAGAAATGACTTCCCACTTGGACATAGGAACATCATGTGGTTGTAGGAGACATGTCGGGTGGTGGTGGTCAGATTTCACTTGTTGACACTCTAGGAACTTGGTGACGAAATGGACTACATCGCGCTTCATTCCTACCCAGAAGAAAAGCTTTTTCATGTCTGCGTACATTTTCTTCACAACCGGATGCGCACAATAAAGTGCTCGATGGGCTTCCTTTAGTATCATGCTTTGAATATCCCCACCTTCGGGGATGTACATCCTTCCTTGATATCTTAATAGTCCATCTGCTTCCAGGCTATATCCTTCATACTTTGGATCTAATTACCTCGCACTCTGAAGGGTTGAAGTAACCTTTAAATACCAATTGCCTCCAAGGAGTTGTGTCAACACACGCTCCCTTAGATTGAATTATAAGGGTACCAAGGAGAAGACACATGGTCTCCTACTCAAGTCATCTGCGACCACATTTTCTTTTCCCTTGATGTACGAAATACCAAAATCGTACTCACTCATAAACTCACTCCATCGCCTCTGCCTGGCATTAAGATCCCTTTGAGTGAAGAGATGTTTTAAACATTCATGGTCCGTTTTGAGCTCAAAGTTTCGCCCCACTAGATAGTGCCTCCAAAGTTTCAGAGCTAGCATTACAACTGACAACTCTAAATCATGAGTAGTGTAAATCTCCTCATGTTTCTTCAACTTCCTTGACGCATACGCTATCACTCCTCCATCTTGCATTAGCATGGCCCCCAACCCTTGCTTCGAGGCATCCGTGCAGACTGTGAAGTCCTTTTCCATATCCGACACTCGTAGAATTTGTGCACTAGTTAGTAACCTCTTAAGCTTGATGAATGCGCTATCACATTCTTCTGTCCATTCATACCTGGCCCCCTTGCGCTGCAGAGTGGTGATGGGTTTCACTATTTTAGAGAACCCTTTCATAAATCTCCGATAATAACCTGCTAGACCCATGAAGCTTCTTACCTCCTGAACATTTTTTGGCACTGGCCATTCCATAATGGCCTTTACCTTTTTCTGGTCCACAGAGATTCCTTCACCAGAAATGATATGACCTAAATAGTAATTTCTTTCTAGAAGAAAGAACACTTCGACAACTTCCCATACAATTTGTTCTCTCTAAGGCAGGAAAACACCACTCGCAAGTGTTCCTCATGTTCTTTTTCATTCTTGGAATAGATGAGGATATCATCTAGAAAGACCTGTACAAAGCGGTCTAAGTACTTCCGGAATACATCGTTCATGAGGCTCATGAATACTGTTGGCACATTGGTCAAACCGAAAGGTACTACAATGAACTCGTAATGCCCAAACCTAGTTCGAAATGCAGTTTTAGGAATATCGCCTTCCTTAATCCTTAACTGGTGATATCCTGATCGCAAATCAATTTTTGAGAACACCGCTGCTCCTTTCATCTAGTCAAAGAGATCATCTATCTGTGGCATTGGGTACCTATTTTTCATTGTAGCACAGTTCAAGTCCCTGTAATCTATACAAAGTCGCAAGGAACCATCATTCTTCTCAACAAAAATTATTGGTGCACCCCAAGGTGAGACACTAGGCCTTATTAGTCCTAAGTTGAGTAGTTCTTTCAACTGCATCTGCAACTCACAAAGTTCTGGCGCTGTCATCCTATACGGAGTCTTGGAAATTGGCTCTGCACCAGGTTTTAGCTCAATAGTAAAATCAAGCTCCCTCTCATGAGGTAACCCTAGCAACTCTTTTGGAAGAACATCCTTAAACTCCGACAATACTGGGTACTGATCCAAGGAGGATCCTTTCCTTTCATTCACTGCTTCCACTACATATAGTCGACACCCTTGCCTCATGCACCGTTTAACCTTCATAGTCGAGATAAAGCATAGAGACACCTTTCTCCGTACACTGTGGATCTCTATTGGCCTTCCTTCATCGTCAACAAAAAACACCCTTTTCGTGAAACAATCTACCATAGCTAGATGGGCTTCTAACCAATCCATTCCAATGATTAGGTCATACGTTCCGAGAGCATTGACATATACCTTTAACCTGGTAGTACACACTCCCAGGTCTACTAGACAATTATCAATGGTAGGTCCTACCGCTTGTTTTTCCCCCGAAGCCATATCAACTTGTTTAAATTTATCGTGCTCGTAGGCTGCCAACCCACACTTTTCTATTACAGATGGTGACATGAAACTATCTGTAGCACCAGAATCAAATAAATTTTAACATTGACATGTTTTAGCGCACCTGACGACTCCACCACCGTGGATTGATATTCTGCTTGACAATTATTAACCGCTGCATAAATCTGGTGGCTACTACTTGCTCTTCCCATCGGGGCCTTTCCTTCCCTATGCACAAATCCTACTTGCAACTATGGACAATCACGCTGGTAATGGGGTCCTCCACATCCCCAACATGTAACACGAGATGGAACCTGTGCACTGTTATGTGACAGTTTCTGAAACAAGTTCCTTCCCCTGGAGCCCCTGCCCTTGCTTGTTGCTCCCTAAGAAGGTCGTGGACCTACCTGCATCATTGGTGATGAGTGGGATGTTGCACTTGCTGCCATTGAAATACTTGTAGCAGTTGTCCTAGGTGCGACTCTATTACCATAAGGAGGTGGCCTAGAGTTTCCTCCCCTGGAGAAGGTCCTAGGGGCCTTCCCCACGAATCCAGGATGATGTGGAAAGATCGATCACATACCTCTGTTTAAGCTCATATGTTCCTCTGCATAATGTGCATTTTCAACTGCTTCCACTACTGACGACGGTTTTCACATATGTACCATGGCCCTTATCTTAGGGTTTAACCCATAGACAAAGCGTTCTGCTTGTCGTCGATTATTATCCATGTACGAAACATATTTTACCAACTCCATGAACCTGATCTCGTACTCTTCCAAGGTATTGTTTCCCTGTACTAGAGCATGAAATGCTCCCACTTGTTGTTCCTCGTAGTAATCTGACAAATATTTCCTCCGGAACCTTTCCTAAAAAATTTCCCATGAGACAGTGTCTGGGGTAAGGTGTATCTGCCTCTCCAGGTATCGCCACCAGTTCAAGGCACTGTCCCTCAACTGAAATATCGTTATTTTCGCCTTTGATGTGGAAGCATAGTCTCTTAAGGAGAAACATCGTGTCATTCCTTCCAACCATGCCTCTTCACGTTCACTGGCACGACCCCTGACAAACTTTGGAAGTTTGATCTTCTGCAATTCTCTAGTGATGTCCTCGGGTGGAGGCCCTCCCCCTGAATCCCTCGACACTTAGGGTTACCCACTCCAGATGGTGGGGGTTCCACTTCAACCCTTGCTGGCTGACACCCCTTTAAAGTCTCATTAATAGCCTCCAAAGAGCGCAAAATGAGAGCTAATTCAGGTGATGGTGGTGGTGGTGTTGGCAGTCCTTGCGAAGATGCCCCTTGACCTCGATTTCCCCGAGTCCTAACCATCTTGTATAATTGAATTTGCATCAAACCAAATGCTTGTCAGGGAAGAGTTTAAGGCAATTCACATTCACACAACTTATACTTGTAAACATAGGGTTAGACGTAAGTTTTTTTTTTACTTGTTTGTAAACAAACATTACACTCTTTAGGGTAAGTGGCTAAAGATTGGGGTCGAAAGCCCCTAAGCTTAGTAACTTTGTTCAGAATAGTTTCTAATTCTCTACCTTGCTAGCTATGCTAGCACTGTACCACACTCGCCAATTTCTCAAACTTACCTTCTTAGCGCGCATGAAGCCCCCTCCCCCTTTATCATGGTTTAAGTCCTTAAAACTTTCTTTTAAAACTAGTTAATGTGATCTTGAACATAATTAATCATTAACATTAATAATTAAATACGTACTTAATTATTAACATTAATTACTCACTTAATTAATTAATCATTCTAATTAATTAGTCACTAGTTAATTAATCACTAATATCATTGGTTGAAATAAAATTTAAATTTTATAATTAAAAATTTACATTAAATAATGATTTAAAATAATTAAACTTTACACTAAAAATACTTACTTTACATGAATTACTTTACATTACACTAAAAATAATTACTTTAAAATAATTAAAATAATTACTTTACATTATATACTACCAATTAAATTTTAAAACAATGTTTTAAAATAATTAAAACCATACAGATTTATATATATAATTTAAAAAAATATCAAAGTCTGGCATTGTGGGTCCTCGCATGAGGCCCACATGCCCCTCTCCCCCGCTCTCAATTCCCAAACCCTACACCCACTTGCTTGCCTACGCTCCCACCTGGGCTGCCTCCCCCAGTCTGCAACTCCGAATTCCAGACGTTCTGTGTACACAGTTGTTGTGTTCGAGTATGACCGTCTACGTTTTCGCCTTCCTTTTGAGTAAGGGTAGTGTTTTGTATCTGTGAGTGTGAGTGAGAAAAAGTCTCATGATAATGTGGCAGAGAATGGTAAGGGAAAATGGTGTGGCGACCAAGCTGTTGACGTTCTCTACTCTGAAACCCCATTTGATTGTTGAGGCACCACATGTTGTGGATGCCATAAACTTCTATAAGCACGTGTTTTGGGGCTGAAGAAATCACCAAGTCTCACCACCCTAAGCATAAGGCCGACCAAGAGCTCCCTCTCATCCTTCACGCCCATTTGAAGTTTTGTTCTACGGAGGTTAGACATGTTGTGCACTATTAACGATTCATGGGCACTTCCCTCCTCGTGGCTTGTGAGCTTTGAGCTTGGGCGCTGGGTTGTGTGTTGGCCCTCGGTTCTATGCTTGGAAGTTAGCGCGTGACAGACCAATGGAAGTTAGCGTGTGATAGACGAGTGGGCTGTGTATTGGCCCGTGGGCTCTTTCCTCTACTTGGCTTGGGCTGTGGAAAATGTTAACTTGGCATGGTCACTGGACTTGGCTTGGGACATGGTCGTCACTTGGTATGACGCGTAGTGCAAATATTTTAGTCTCATGGGAACCTCTCGTGACTTGGCATATGTTTGGTAACCTTGGTCCTTGGTAAGGCCCGCGGGGTCATTGTGAATGGAGACATCTCTGCAAGGCAGATAGGAAACATTTGTGTAATATTTGCTGACAACAAACATAGTTGAATTCTTTTGAATCGAGTAACCTGGTAAAGGTTTGTGGCGGTCACTGTGACTCGAACTGCCTCCCTCTCCTAGACCAGTTCCTGCGCGAGTATTGAGAATGTATCCTGGACACAATTCCAAAGATGATGCCACGAAGCAATGTTCCAACATATTATTTTCTTCTTCTTTTTTTTAGTAATTTAAGTTTTTATTTTCATATAAAAAATGTATTGTTATTTTTACATTATTGCTTTTTAAATAATTTAAATTTATAATTTCTTCATCTAAACTTGAGTTTGATATGCACCCTAATGCAATCTTTCTTTGCAATTATCTCGATTACTGTTACAAATGCAGTGTTTAGATTTTGTTGGTTCACTTGCAGGTTGCGTGGAGTTGGAGCTTTTGGAGCTTGGCCCTCAGGTCCAGATTTATATATATATATATATTTACACTCCTATATATTTTCCATATACAGATTATTTATATGTGTCTAAATGTTTCTGTTTACATAACTCCTTTCAAGGATTTCACTTGTACAGGTGAACAAGTTCATGAAATGTTCATTGACATTTCATGCTTATTTCTGGTCATTTACTAGTTGTGGTTAGAGGGTTTCAGGGCTGCTTTTCCAAATTGTTGTAAAGGGTTTCAATATAACTATTTAAGGGTTGTTTAAATTTCTGGGTTAATGCTGGAACAACATTCCTAAACCTTCATTCTTACAGGTGGGTAGGTGGGTAGACCTTCGTCCAAGTTTTGAAACTTGGCTTTGATACCATGTGTAAGGCCTTTGCAAACAAAACCTCATAAAAAATAAAAATAAATATAGAAATTCTATCTTATTTACTCCTTTATTTACTTCCAGCATAATAATAATGTTCAGAAGAATAAAAATGAACAACATAATAATGGTAATAATGAACAACAACACCATAATATTGATAATAATGAACAACAACAACATAATAATGAGCATGATGTATTTACCTCAACTTGATGCTAAACTTCAACCTGATGCTGAATTTGAAGCTGATGAATCTTGCCTCCTGCCCAAACTGAGTAACCTCCCAACCAACTAGGAACAACCTCTCTGGCTCCCTAGCCCCAGGATTCCTTACGGTTTCCTAGCCCCCGAGCCCAAAATTCCCAGCAACATGTGCCCTTGTGAGAGTCCTCAAGCAAGCTGCAAGTAAAACAGATGCAACCCAAACTGTTTCCTCCCTTCACCTTCTCCCTCTCCCAATTTCTCACCTTCCCATAAATTAAAAATATATCTCAACCAAAAATATCTCCCCTTTCCGAGTCCTATCCCCCGCCTTATCTTCCTTCTCCTCCCTTATCCAACTGCCTTCCCCTCATTAATCACTCAACCACCTTATACCCCCCCCCATAAATTGGTTCAACTACCAATAACAATTATATTATAATAAAGTCTTCAAAAAAATCTGTTTTAATAATTCATTAAAGTAATATTTATTAATCACGATAATTAAAGAATTAATTAGGTTTGTTACAATTATAGAATACCCTTCTTGTTAAGGGGGAGTGTTGACATATTGTAACTGCAAAGAGTATTCTACTTACTATTGAGTTATTATTAATTATATCAATCCCCTTTTTTGGATTGATCACGTCGGGCTTTGTAAATGACCAAATCCCCTTTTGTGGATTGGTTAAACCCTAGTTATATGCTTCTAATTAAGAAGTCGCACCCCATGCGTAATTAAAGTGGTTTTAGCCACTAAGAGAAGAAGTTGATCTTGCTTGATGAAGAGACACCTCCCTAGCGCCTGCCAGGCAATATAAATAAGAGAGGTTAGTGCCTCATTATCTCACTCACTCAAGTCACTCAACAAGTGCTCAAGTTTGGAGATAGTTGCAGTTGGGAGAAGAAGGAAGAGAGAGGCGCATTTCTCAGTCTTGGTTATTCTCTAGTGTTTGGTGTTTTATCTTGGCATTGTATTGGAAATCTATATTAAGGAATTTTTTGTTGGGTTTTCTCCCCCATGAGGGTTTCCCAGGATAAATGTTGTGTATCTTGTGATTGTGTTTCTCTCAGTGATCCTACCTATAATATTGTTATCTAGTAAATTGAAAAGAAACTTAATAGCAACTCTAAAAATTAGCACATAGGGCTTTGGCCCAAATTGAGTACATCAAGGAAATATAAAAGGGATGAGGTGAAGAAGAACATGGCATCAGAGTGCTCACATGTGACAACATAGCAAGAATACAAATGGAAATTGGGTATTGGACCTAGGAAGTTGTGGAGCCACAACGAAAGATGCAAGAAAGGTGGGAGGAGTGTCTCAGAAACCGGGAGAAGATAAATGAGAAAATGAGAGATATCCAATTCCTTGAGTTTGGCTCGCCCGGAAAATTTATATACCTCAATGATATAATCAAACAACACATCGAGTGAGAATAGAAGCACGAGTTTAAGATTCTCTAGATAAAAACTTTGGCAGGAGGGCAGGTAAGAAAGTTTGTGGAAGGCCCGACAAGGGAGTTGGTGCTCCTACAATACCTGGGTTCCAAGCTAGACAAATTCAAGAAACGTGTGATGGAGATGAAAGAGGTGCTCAGTGCACCTATGGATCAACAATGATTCCATTACATACACGCTTGTGAGGATCTCTTCACCCAATGGTCAAAGTATGACAATGCAAACCCTTTGTAGTGATCACCTGGGTGACTAAAGGATAACTCGAAGAACACATGTGGACTAGTCCACATTACTTTTGTTTTCTTTACTTTAACTAGACTAAAAGGCTATTTTTAGATAATTTCATTTTATAAATAATAAGACCGACCATGAAATGAAGGGTCAATGGTTTTGGTATGAACTAGATAGTTGATGCTGAGAATTATTTCAAGCTACAATTAATTGAGAAGCTCAGAGAGATCCAAAGACAATTTTTTTACAATTAATTGAGAAGCTCAGAGAGATCCAAAGACAATTTTTTTTCGGAAATGTGAATTGTGAGATATTAAACATGTCTTGTGTTGGTGTGCCTATGTATGCATGTTTTTAGGCCAGAGTGCCTATGTATATGAGCATTGGTTGGAATTTCATGGTGATATGCATTTTCAAGGATAGTGCCAAAATAATGGGGAGGGGATTGTAATACCCTAGTTTTGAGTCCCCAGATTAATAATGTATTTTTTTCATTTGATGAATGGTTGGAGTGCCTATAAAGTTGAAAGGATGGATACCCTAACAATGTAATAATTTGAACTTTAATAATAAAAACACATTGTTGGCTACATGACAAACAATGAAAAAGTATTAGGGGGATATGGTTCCACGAGAGAGGGGGGATAAAGGGTATAATCTAATTATTACATTTTAATAAAACCATATTGGATTTAGTTGGGAAAGTGGTTACGTGAGCTTCCTGGGAAGCCACATGGGTCATTATTGCATTTAATTATATAAACCATGATTTTTGTTGTTTTGGGGTTCTTCTTCCTCATTCATTCTTCATTCAATTATTGTTCATTATGGTTCTTGGTTTTTGGCATGGGGATGAAATGTTGGAGGTAAGGAGCCATTTCTAGTTGGCTATAGGTATCTATTGGTTATTCCAACAAGAAATTAATGCTCGTGTGCATGAGAATGATGGCATTTGAGTAAAACTATCCACAACTGAGATTACTTGGAGTTTCATCATTGATATTTCTTGGCTAGTAGCATTGGAGCCATGAGAGAAAGAGAATAGTCTAAAGGACTGCATTGTAGAGAAGGGGGTTCCTTTCTTTGGGTTGTGTAGGCTAAGATAGAAAAAGAGTTGGAAAATTGGGATTGTTGTGAGTGCAAGAAAGAGAGAAATTTTTTAACAACTTGATGGATGGACTGGCTTGGGACTTATAGTCAACCTAGGCATCCGTCCTTATGGATTCATAGCCTCAACTTGTGGGTGGGGTGGCCTATTGTAGATAATTAATGTGCAACATAGCCAAAGGTTAAAGGGTGGAATGCCCAACGTCTATAACTAGTTGGTGAATTGTTTCTTCAAGATAAGTGTAATTTTTTTCTATGTATATATATATATTTACGCTGTGTTATCTATTGCTTAATGTTGTATATTGCATGAGCTTGTGAATATTTAATGTATCCTTGATTAATTCATGAGCTTGTAAATGTTCATGTGAATCATGATTTTTACATGTTCTTGCACCATGTTTCTTTTTTATTTTAATGGTTTAAGAAGTTCAAAATTCATCCAAGAATGCGAATTATCGAGGTATCCAGGAAAGGGGTACGTTATAGTGACTAACTCTTAAGCAGGTCAAATCACCAAGGGAGTTCTACTTAAACTTTCCTTGAGGAATTAGTGGAATCTTGTCCCATCACCCTCTTCCATAGGCCAACAATTATTTAAAGCACCCTATCCAACTCACTCACTCGAACTATTGATTTTAGAGGTGTGATCTGTCAAGGGATCTGGTTCCTAGAACCAGTGACCCTATTTTTAGGGATCTTGGGAACAAAGCTCTTCAATCAAGGAGTGATTGAAGGAAATTTTGTAATATTTTAGTATAAGAAAATCCCAGGGGATAACCTTAGGTTTGTTAGTTAGTTCTTGTAGTCATTCATAGGCTATTGTGTTGAGCCCTTAGAGAGATCGAACTCCTTCAAGTGTAATTTTTCTTTAAAATGATATGTTAATGGAAGAGTTTCATTTTTAAGCTTGTTGTTATTAGTTTCTCTTAGGTTCCTTGTGGGTACCTTGTGTGGGGCCCACCCAAGGTTGATTTAGGAACCTCTTGTACTTTGCTTCATTTTACTTTAACACTTTCAATTTCTTTTGTTCATGAATTAGGATTATGCATGATTAGGTCATCATCAAACTATTTCCTGTAGCAGTAATATTAATTCCATAGTAGCATTTTAGGGTGTAATTGCTTCAATTATGTTGTTGTTACTTCCTAATTACTCTTATTTTATAGATTACAATTGAAACACATGTTTAGTGTAACACTTTATCATTCCTATAGCAATTTCTTCATTACTGTATAGTTTCTTGTAGCAACAAAATGTGCTTGTAGGAATGGTCTGTTTCCTGCAACATTAGTTCCATGACTTTTTTATTATTATTTTGTAACATATTATCATTATCAAAAAGAAGATGTTGGACCACGAATCAGTTCATTTGCACCTAAGAAGGGACTCGTTTTTATTTTCCTTTCTTCATTTCAACTTATGGATTAGAATAAATTACCATAGGATTTTCTTTGTCTTTCTTCAAGTTAACTTAGGAACTTGAAATTTTATTTGTTAGAAAATTCACTTATTGGTTTCAGCTCTAGCAACATATACTAGGTTACCTAGATTTTCAACCTGACATTCTTCTTCTTGCAAAACTTGTATCCCAACTTTCCACTCATAGAACAAGTGGGGATTGGTCACTGGGATTATTGTCAATTAGCTTACAAATTTTCTTGTAATTTAATTTTAGATTCCATTTATGTAGAGATAAGTATTTATTAGTTTTTTCTCCCTTATTGTATAACTTAAGTAGTCCTTTTGGATGAACATAGTATTTTCTTGTAGATAGATGGATGTGCGTGGTTTGCACATATAGTGCACATCACCTCTTAAGTTTGTACAAACCCTAGGTTGACATTTAAAGTGTGAACTAAGGAGTGAAACATTATTGTTTCCATTCTTTGGCCCATCACCACTTTTTGGTGTCGTTTCTAGGGAGGTGCGAAACTCTGCACACCATTTTCATCATTTTCATTGGGAAAAAACAATTTTGATGCATACATTCCACCATCTTATCTAGAAAATAAAATTAAAGTAGATTGCATTTCATTAAAGAATTTTTAGATTCATTCCTCGAGCTAGGGATAGATTAGGAAAATATTTACCTAAAACCCCCATCATTGAACCAAGTCCTATCCATCAAGGGAAACAACAGGTTGATTGTGAACCATATTTTCAAGAAGGAACATATATTTTTTGGATTTCTCAAAGGAGGAAGCAAGATATGTTGAATATATCTCTGAGGAAGAAGGATCCCCATCTCACCACACAACAAATGATGATGAATATCAAGTACACATATTTTAGTTTCCCATTCGAGAAAATAATGGAGAAAAAAAGTGAAAAATATCAATCCATCTTCCCTTCCTCACTTCCATGGCCTTACCACAAAATACCTAGACATTTTATTATTTAAGTTTGCAGTTGCATGCAAGACCTATGATTACACTCCATATGAGAAAAAAATCAATCTCTTTCTCTTTACAATGAAGGAATCAACCTTGATGTGGTTCATGAGTATAGAAGGGAACAAAATCACTAGCTGGGACCAAATAAATAAATATTTCAGTAACAAATACATGGATTATTTCAAATCAATGGACACAAAAGATCAAATCTTCTGAATGACCCAAGGGGAGAATGAATCCTGAGAAGAATATGAAGAAATATTTCAACTTAGCTACAAAAGAGCGCTCACAATTGCACCTTGGATGAATATTCACTAAAACTTGTCTTGAGCAGAGGGGTAAGAGAGAGACTTATGGAGACACTTAATCTCCTTTCAAATGGATATATCTTCCAATTATATTATGGGAACATCAAGAAAATATTCAAGAACTACTCCATGTCAACTAGGAAGAAATATAGAAACTGTAAGGGTATGGTAACATAATCTTCTCACCCCACAACCCTTACACAAAATGAGATAGGAGGATTATTAGAAGACATGAAAATTGAAATTTTATACTCACTATACATGTATATGGACACATTGTAGGTTAAGAAAAAACAAGAAGAAGAAGAAAGGGATTTGGCCATTTTTTACCCAAATGCACCAAGAGGCATCCTAGAAATGAATGCCCACTGAATGTTGTAGAGGTTTGTGCAATCTGTGAAGATCCACATCCTAATAAAAAATTCCATTCTTTTATAGGTATAAATATACATATGAAGGGGTTGAAGAGAATGTGGATTCAATATTCTTCATCAACCAAAGGAGATCAAGAGCACCTCAACCATTCCAACAAGGTATGAACTACACTCATTCTCAGTGTTTTGGTGGTTTTAATTCACAAATTCCTTCTCAACCTTGGTAACATCATATTCCATCTACTTGGCCCATTTAATACCAATTAAAATATCCAAGTCAACCTATCCACCCTCCTTATCAACCATTTCAATCCTAACCTCCAATACAAAACCATCAATGGATTAATCCTTCATAAGTATGGAGGCCTCCAAACCAGCAGGAACACACATTGTTTCCCTATCCTCCTCAACCAACCAACACTTCCACAAGTGTTGTACCTAAGCCAAAAAAAATATAGTTTCCTACAAAACCAACTCCTAATCCAAATAACATGTAGTTCCAACCTATATATAATAATGAGGTAACATACCCAACTTATTATGTAGATATTCAAGAGTTCAACCTAAGATCAGGAAATGTGTCAACATATGCTCATCTCACTATCAAACCCATATAAAACTCAAGCTTTGAGAAGGAGGATATGTTCCCTCAAGAACCTCCTCTTCCTCAACAAACCCCACCATATCCTAGAAGGCTAACCACTATGAAAACATACACATCTATACAAAATGAACTCTTGGGGGAACTTAAGGTCTTATGTGTCAAAATACCACTCCTACAATGTAATGCCCCATACTTTCAATTTAAGTATTAAATAAATAAATAGTCTTAAAATAATTAATAGATAATAATTAATTAAAATAAAAGAATAATAACAATAATAAAATAAAAGGATAATAAAATAACCAAGAAATTATAATAAAATAAAAAGATAAAAATAAGAGAAATTATTAAAAATGAATCAAAGAAAAGCTAAATTAAGAAAAAATTAAATATTGCATGATTAATTACTTAATGACAAGTGAAATCCATGCATGGAATTTCTTGCATGGATGGGTAAGAATAATTCTATATAATGAAGGTGGAGAAGGAAGTGGGGGATCTTTTACTTGTCTAATTGAGGAAAAGTTTTGGAAGTTGGCATAGGTAGTTGATTGAGTGTTGAGGGGCTCTCAAGTATGATGATTGAGAGGTTGGTTAGGAGGAGAGTCATCCCCCACACTTTTTTGCGACATGTTGGACCAAATATTGGAGCACATCGGTTTGACATTCAAGATTGGAGCTGGATCGATGATAATTACTAGGTGGTGGATAAATCACTAAATTTTAACCATTCCTTCATGTATGTGGATTAAGCATGAAAAAAAACTTAAATAATGATGACCTATTATTTACATGATATTGGGTATAGTGGTCCTTGAATGAATAAGAAAAATATGTAAAGTGACATAATAACATTGGGTAACAATCAAAATATATACAAAATTGAAAATTTAAATATCAATGATTTAAGGAACACTAGTAAAACTAGTAATATTTTAGAGTTGAAATTCATTGAATTTCACTATGAGGCAAAATAATACATGCTTAAATATTGTGGCTATATTATTGTAAAGTCAACAATGTATTCAGACAAGGAAAATATATGAAAGCTTTAGCACACTCATAGGGTGACTATACATATATCGTAAATTGTCAACCTTCTTATTGAAAGAAGAGGACATGATAATCGTGAAACATTTGGTATTTCGATGATCACATGACACTTGTAATACCGATGATCCTTGTAGAGTCAACTTGGGTTGACAAACTTAACCCAGTATACCCATGTAGGATGGATTTTTTTATGATATTTATTGCATTAGATATAAAAGCTAGCATTCTCTATTTATATATGCAGGCTAATGAATTTGATTTTTTTGATGAATCATGTTAAGAACACTCATGATGCTTTTATTTCTCTACATGTGATATGTGTTGAGATGATCATCATATTCATGATTTTATGCTATGATGTTAGGTTAACATATGGTTATGTTTATTATGTTTGATAGAGATATGTTGATGTTATAATCTTATGATAGTATTTCATGATGTGATGTCATGCGATAATTAAATGTGTTTTTTCTAATGAAATGTTTTATGATGGCATGCGTGAGCATGTTAAGCCCTAAATATTGGCACATTACCCCTTAATTTGGGCATATTACATTAGTATTGCTATTTTATTTATGTCTTCTTGGGTCCATTAGTTGTAATTGTAATTCCTAGTCTCCTATATATACCAAGGAGACCTTTTCATTTGGAATCATCTTGTATTTGTAAATTTATGTGTTGTATAAGGAGGTTTCCCCCTTGAAGAAGCTTATTATCTAAAATTCTCTCTTTGTCAAGGCGTTGAATACTTGTTCTGAGGGTTTTAATGCAATTTTGATATTTGGTTCTTAACATTTGATATTAGAGCTCAAGGTCTTGGGGTTTCGCTACTGCATCTGATAAACCTTGGAATTTTTGATTCATTTTTTTTTTCTACGATGTTTCAAAAGGAACCCATTGGAGGATATTTAATATACAGATCAAGGTACGTGGGGTTCAAATTTTAGCTCCTGAGACCTTATAATTTTGGAGATATAGCTTGTGTAAGATAGGGTTCTGGAATCATCCTGAATTTAGTCATTGTGTAATTTTCTCTATAAATGTTTTTATGTGATGTTTTAGACCATAAAACCCATAGGATATTCATATAAAGTATAAAGGTATTTTTGATAAAAAATTCATCTTCCGCGTCATCCTAATTTTGTAGATACATCCTGTGTAAGATAGGGTAGTTGACTAGTCATATTAACTAGTCTCAAACAAGTGTTCCGAGTAAAATAGTGATATCTTCTTCAGTGAGTATCCAAATTAAGTAATACAAGTTTCATTGGAAAGTGGATAGTCTATAGTATTTCTGGTGCAATTTTCAAAATCAAATATTAGATATTGTTCTCTTGGCACACTTTACAAGTACACTCTCTTGGAAGGGCCAAAAATAAAAAAGGTGTGGGGAATTTACCATAGCTTCCACTTGGCACATCCAATTTTGATCAGATCTATGGAATTGCAGAGAAGACGTATCAAAGAACTACAAAACACAATTTTTTAGAACCAAAAGGGATGAAATTTTAGAGATACAACAAAAGAAAGATCGTCTAGTAGAACCACCTTGAAATCAAGGTTTAAAAGTGATACTTGACCAACATGCCACCAAAAAAGGGAACTTCTACACCAAATAATCCTTTAGAAAATCTTGCTTGGACTCTTGATGAAGGTGAAGCAATGCGCAGGGACCTAAATGATTTACAAAAGAAGGAAGTAACAAAAGATGAACTACAAGGGATGATGGATTCAACTAAAGCCAAGTTGGAAGAAATAATGGATACTAAGATGGATGGTTTAAAAAGGGAGATTATGGAAGGATTGAAATTTGTTTTAATAGAGAGGCCACCTGAAAGTGAAAATGTATCCCATGAAATTCATGATGAGGACACAAGGAAGATGAATCAATACCGGAGAAACTCCAACTTTGGGTTGAAGACCAACCACTTTCCTAAGATCAATATGAGGAAGTTCGATGGAAAGGATCCAATCACATGGATACTCCAGATGGAACAATTCTTTGATCTACATGATGTGCCACACACAAAAAAGGTACGAACTACATATTTATATTTAAAACCCAATCAATTTCTGTGGTATCGATGGATTTGTTCTCGCAAATCGCTTGTCACTTGGACAATTTTCACGGAAGAAATAATAGCACACTAAAGAAATAATAACACACTATGAGGATACACAAATCGATACCTTCTTCAGCCAATTGATAAATCTCAAGCAAAAGGGTTCAGTTGCGGAACACATTGATAACTTCCAAAGATTGGATATAAAGGTAACACATATTCCATATGAGCACCTGATTGATGTATTCATAGGAACTTTAAAGGATAACATTCAACATGAGGTTCATCTTTGGACACCCAAATCATTGGAGAATGCGTTCAGGGTGGCGATAAATGTTGAAAGTAAAAATATGGCTATGGCTACTAGAAGGACCACTCCTAACATGTATCGAGAGAATAATGTTCCTTATTCTAAAACACCTCAACCTACAAGGTTGACACCTCAACAATTGGAGGAAATAAAAGCAAAAGGTTTATGCTTTAATTATGACAATAAGTACAGTAAGGGACATAAGTGCGGTGAGAAGAAATTATTCTACATAGATTGTGAAGAGGAAGAAGAAGAAGAAGAAGAAGAACCATCTCAAGATGAAAACATAGGCGATATTTCTTCTGAAGAGTTGACTCCCACCATATATTGTCATGCATTGGCCGAAGTTAGCACTCCTCAAACCCTCAATATTGAAGGATATATCAAAAAGAAAAAAGGTAATAGTCGTAATTGATTATGGTAGTACTCATAATTTCATTCACTATAAATTAGTCAAAGCTCTCAATTGCTTTATATATCTAGTGCCAGAGTTTCAAGTAATGATTGTAGATGGAGGAACTATCAATTTCTCAGGAAAATTCCATAAGATCAATCTTACTATGGGGGAATATGTAATGAATAGTCCAATGATTTATATACCCATGGGTGGTGCTGACATTGTACTAGAAGTCCAATGGTTACAATCATTGGGAACAATGGATTTTAAATTTCAAGAACTTTTCATGAAATTTTCATTGGAAGGAAAGGAAATTGAGTTAAGGGGTATCACAGGGAAACCGCGTAAGGTGATAAGTTCTAATGGCATGAAAAAATTATTGAAAAGGGAGCATCAAGGTGTAATTGTACAACTATGCTCACTAGATGTTCAAACATCTAAGCCATCTATTCCCCTAGATATCCAAGGGATCATTGATAAGCATTTCAAAGTATTTGAAGATATTCCCAGAGGTATTCCACCCACTTGCAATCATGATCATGCTATTCACCTAATTCCTAGGAGTGTTCCTCCTAACATCATGCCTTAGAGATACCCTTATTCCTAGAAGAGTGAAATTGAGCGTATGGTTGAAGAAATGTTAGAGGTTGTCATTATTATACCTAGCCAAAGTTCTTTGCATCGGTGGTAATGGTACTCAAGAAAGAGGGCTCATGGCGTATGTGTCCATATTATAGAGAGCTCAACAAGATCACTAATAAGGATAAGTTTCCCATTCCTATCATTGAAGAATTGTTAGATGAACTACATGGAGCAATCTACTTCACAAAGTTGGATCTCCGTTCAGGGTATCATCAGATTAGAATGAAGGAAGCATATATCACAAAAACAACATTATGAACTCATGAAGGCATTATGAATTTTTGGTCATGCCTTTTTGCCTTACGAATGCACCTTCCACATTCCAAGGGTTGATGAATTCCATTTTCAAGCCCTTCCTTCTAAAATTTGTGTTAGTACTTTTTGATGATATACTAATCTATAGAAAGTCTTGGGAGGATCATGTTCGACACGTTGACAGGGTGCTACAACTACTAAAGGAGCAAAAATTATATGCCAAACCATCCAAATGTTTCTTTGGGGTGAAGGAGGTAGGGTATTTTTGTCATATTGTATCTCATGAAGGTGTCAAGGTAGACCCTAACAATATTAAGGCCATGATGGATTGGTCGATTTCCAAAACATTGAATAATCTTAGAGGATTTTTGGGTTTGACAGGTTACTACCACAAGTTTGTTCGGAACTATGGAAGAATAGAAACACCTTTAACAACATTAACTAAGAAGGATGCATTTTCATGGACTCCAGAGGCAACTCAAGCTTTTGAACAACTTAAATAGGCGATGTACAAAGCTATTGTCTTGACCACAACAAACTTCACAAAAGCCTTTATTCTGGAATGTGATGCCTCAAGAAATGGTATTGGTGTTGTTCTAATGCAAGAAGGAAGGCCCCTTTCTTTTGAAATTCGTCCACTCAAGGGAAAGGACTTACACAAACCCATTTATGAGAAGGAAATGATGGAAATACTACATGCATTGAAGCAACGTCTCCCTTACCTAATAGGTAGGCACTTCAAGGTAAAACAAATCATGATAGTCTTAAATGCTTCTTGGAACAAGGACTATCTTCAAAAGAACAACAAAAATGGGTGACCAAGATGTTGGGTTATGATTTTGAAATCATCTACAAAAAAGGGAAGAAAAATGTTGTGGCAGATGCACTCTCAAGAAAGGATGAAGATGTTGAGGCCTTTCTCTGTGCTATATTGATCATCCAACCTGATTGGATAATAGAAGCAAGGGATGAATGGAAGAATGACGAAAAAGTGTGGATTCTCATTCAAATGTTGCAGCAGGATTCTAATGCATCAGATACATTTACATGGAAAAATGATTCACTATGGTACAATGATCGTTTATATTTATGTAAGAAATCCCAACTCAAACAAAATGTACTCTTGGAATTGCACACCTCTCCAGTAGGAGGGCGCTCGAGAGTTTTGGAAACCTACCACAAGGTCAAGAAGGAAGTTTTTTGGGATGACCTTAAAACTGTTGTTCAAAGGTTTGTGGGAGAATGTTTGGTTTGCCAACAAAATAAGGTGGAAACAATTAATACCTCAGGTATTTTACAACTATTAGCCATCGCAAGTCAGCACTGGGAGGAGGTTTCCATGGATTTTATCACATGGTTACCAAAGTCTAAAGGAAAGAGTGTCATCATGGTGATTTTTGATAGACTGACCAAGTACACACACTTTTGTGTGCTCTCTCACCCTTTCAAAGCTAGTACAGTTGCCACCAACTTCATGGAGACAGTTCAAAAGCTACATGGAAGCCCAAATATTATTGTAAGTGACAAAGACCCCATCTTCACTGTAAATTTTTGGACATAATTATTCTCTTTTTTGGGATCTCAATTGGCTCATAGCTCATCTTATCATCCTCAATTTGATGGAAAAACCGAGATAGTGAACAAATGTCTAGAAGACTACCTTCGTTGATTTGTCTTTGATAAAAAAACACAATGGTTCAAGTGGTTACCCTTGGCAGAATGGTGGTATAACACTTCCTTTCACACTACTGTTATCACTCTGCAATTTCCCTTGACCGTGGGAGGGAAACCACAGAGGTAACCACATACAAACCATAGAAGGTTCTCTCAATGTAAATTAGGCTTAGTGTCCAGATCTGAAATATAAATAAGGTTTTAAGATGTGGTGGCAGAGCAGAGAGAGAAATCCATTGGGCATGGAGTCAACTTTGAAGAAAACAGAACTATCAGTGACTGGGGGTAGAAATATCAAGGAATAAGAGGCTAGATAGGTGATAATATTTCAGTTTAAATATTGTTTTTTTATGATGGAAGAAAGAGAAAACAATTAACCACATTCAGAGCATCAACTGAGATGAATTCTGATTGGGTTAAGAAGAGATAACAATACTTAAATTGCTTGAATCTAGAACATTGATATCAAATGAATTCTAGACCATTAGCTTTCCAATTTAAGCATATAAAGGTTGCATATGAAATGAGAAAAGAAAATAGGAAATACATACATGAGATGGAAACACACACTTCATATAACCACCACAAAAATCTCTTGTATGAATAACACTGAACTTATGCACTAATATTTAATTAAACTTCTGAAAAATTACAAAATGTTCAAAAGAAATCTCCTCTATGTTTCTTCCAACTCCTTTAGTCAATAAAAATTACAAATATATATAGAAAAGACTCTTCCCCAAACTGATGAGGTCGATCTCAACTCCTTCCCAAAGTTGGATCTGGTTGCAAAATTATAGAAACACATTTAGAACTACCTGCTAGGAAATAAGAATAAATTTTCTGGAAAATAGGATGTAAAGATCCATTCAAATATTCAAAAATATGACACATGTGTAGAAAATGAGAGAGTTTTTTGCGAATGGGCTCGTTCTTGACAAAATTTTCTTTCAGTTTTCTAAAATTCCTCTCCAGAGTCTCGGGATTTGCGCCCAAATATAATGACTAAAATAGGAAATCATTAAATGTTTAGATATGAAAAATAGGCTGTAAATATCCATTCAAATCTTCCAAACTATGACACCTGTGCTGATTGATGGCTGAAGGTCATTGATTGATAGTTTGATACTTGAGATGATGATAAGCATCCCTAGGACCAATTCATTACCCTTTCAAACACCATTTTCTTCAACATACTAATATATGTCAAATACTCGATTTTGACCCTTGAGTGAATTATAGGACATTAACATTGGCTCCAATGGGGATGATTTCCTCCCTCTGAGGAAGCAAAGAACTCGCTGACCATGCGCCTTCATCCACTGGGCTGTTCGAAACTTGTGTCCTTCTCCAAATGAAATCAAACTGCAACCCTAACTGTACATTGGAATATGAACTGAAAACTTATTGCTGAAAATATGCTCAGAGTGTTGAGTTTATTCATCACACTTACCTACTCTAAGCTTCTAAAAGAACAATGTATCAAGTGATACAATAATTCCATTGCAACCAATCAAGCAACTGGATACTTGATTGAAACATGCATTCAATTTTTCCAAGCAGACATAAAAACATAGAAAATGACAACTCAAACCCCAACTGAAACTAATACCCATATTTCATGAATACAACAAACTCCATATTTCCTAATGACTTTAATAAAACTGTAAAAGAATCTGTAAAAATCATTTCCCTGGTGATTGCAACAAAGTTGCAAAAGGGTCTTGAAAATCAGCAAAAGGACAAGAATATATCTTATGACTAAATGTTGGTTTATGTTCTATTTCATCAATCTTCAGCTCATTTTCAAAATGCAAGGGAGCCATTTGTTCATATTTATCATCATCTATAGAAAGATAGGTCTGTGTATGCTCTTGTACATATTCAAATGAAATATAAATGACATGTGTTTGATGAATATCCAGATGTCCTTCTTCATTTGATTCAAGAGAACAACAATCTTGATTTACAAAGGAATCAAAGAAAACAACAATTTCTTCATTCTCTTCCTCTATCTCAGGTTGGAAAGTATCATATACTGTTTTGTTGCTTTCCTGAAATTTTAAATCATAGTTGTCATGTGTAACCAGTGGCTCTTCATGTATGCCATTTTGATTTTCAAAAGAATCAAGAAAAACAACTCCATGCACATTTTCTTCTTGCAACTGATCATGAATTGTTTCACTACTTAGAGTTCCTAGGCATACAAATTAAAAACTACAGTTTTCACAGAAATAAGAGAAAACAACTACTTCTTCATTGTCTTCCCAAATATCTATGTAATCAATTGGTTTTGAGACTAAATTTTCTTTACATACAACTTCAGAGAATGAAATGACTAAATATCCATTTGACTAACTATCTTGATCTCTCTCTTGGTCACACAAAAGATGGAAAGACCGTTGCAGACTTCCATCAAATTCAGGAATGGGAATATGGATGTCATCATTAAAATCTTCCTCAGTTTCATTTTCATCTAATAGAGAAGCTACCATTTCTTGTTGGTGATGAAAAGAGTTTTTGTACAAAGCTTCCAGGATTTCTTCATCCGTGAAGTCTTCATCGCCATAAAATTTTTCCAAATTTTGAATGAAATTTTCAAAATGATCACAACAATTTTGAACCAGCAACAAAGATGAATATGATTCTTTATAATGCTTATAAAATGCTGTATGAAAATCTTGTAATGAATAAAGACTTACAAACGATAAATTTTCATACCATTGTTTTTCCTTTCCCTCCAAGGTGGCCATGAACATCTTCATCAAACAATCCTCATGAAATTTAAACCTTATCTTACACACATGCATGTGAAATTTAACTAAGTGCAAAGCAACATTGTCTCCTTTTTCATCTCTAAATTTTGGAAAATATGTCTGCCAATCTATATGAGGAATTCGATTTGGAAAACCAAGGATGTGAGCATGATTCATAGGAGCATACCTCACGGATTGAGAATCCATCTTGAAGCAATGGAGTCGTCGAGAAAGTCTTTAGGCTACTAAGTCTTTGGAAAGTGGATTCTCCATGAAAATTATGATTTCTAGATTCTTGAAAATGGAGTCGCCAGGTGGATGATTTACAACCTCCTTGTTTCTGAATGTTGTCCACCATCAATAATAAGATCTGAACTTTGTCGTTTCCCCCAGGGAAAATTTCACTTTCGTTCCTCGGAAACGTCGCCAAAAATGTTATCACTTTGTAATTTCCCTTGGTTGCGGGAGGGAAACCACAGAGGTAACCACATGCGACTTTGGTCTTGGAATCCAAACTTTCCAAACCAGAGAGGGATCTCTCAATGTAAATTGGGTTCAGTGGCCAAATCTGAAATAGAAATAATGTTTTAAGATGTGGAAAAAACATAGAGGAGATTCCTTTTGAGCATTTTGTAATCTTTTTGAATTATAATGGAATATTAGTCAGAAGTCCAGAGTCACTCGTACCAAATATTCTTGTGATGGCATTTTTTAAGTGTGTCCCTTTCTATGTGTATGTAACTCTTATCTTAGTTTTCATTTAAAAGTGTGTTCTTCAATGTTTGATTGGAAAGTACATGATCAAAATTCATCCATGTTTGATACTCTGTTTCATAGCAATTAAACATTCCATAAATTTCCTCTTAAGTTGCATTAAGAATTCGTCCTCAGTTAGATTCTCTTAGTGTAATGGGATGTTGAATTCCCTTTTCTACCACCATGCTGATACAATCTTATTGAATAATAAAACATCATCTACCTTTCCTTTGTTTCCTTGATAGCTCTACTACTAGTCACTGATAGTTACTCCCTTTGCAATAATTTTGACTCCATTTCCAAATAGATTCATTTTCCTTCTTGCCAACAAACTTTATAAATATCTTCATCTAATCAAATACCTAGCCATTGATACTTAAGAGAAAAGTTATATTCCAGAGACCAAGTGACAAGAGAGATCCCTCTCTGAACTGAAAAGGATGGTTTCAGTTCTAAAGTGGTTTTTTGGTTACCTTTGTGATTTGATTTTTCAGCCAAACAATTTACATAGTGCTAACAATTGCAATAAAAATGACACCATTTATGGCGCTCTATGGATATCACCCACCATCCATCACTTATTCTCTAAAAGAAAAATCTAAGGTTCAAGTAGTGGAAGATCACATTGAGCATCAACAACAAGTTCTCCAACTCTTAAAGGAAAACCTGACCATGGCACATAATCACATGAAACAACAAGCATATCAACATTGTAGTAAAAGAAGTTTTGAATTAGGGGATTGGGTATTTTTAAGACTACAAACATACAAACAGATGTCCCTCAAGCAAGCTAAGAAGGATAATAAATTATCACCAAAGTACTATGGCCCTTATAAGGTGTTGAAAAATATTGGTACTATGGCATACAAATTGGATTTTCCTGCATCTTCGCGAGTACACCTAGTTTTCCATGTTCCATGCTTAAAGAAGGTTATAGGTGACAAGATCCCAGTTCAAACTATATTTCTAGAAATTGACAAGGAGGGAAAAATCATATTGTATCATGAAGCTATCACTGACACAAGAATTCTCCAACTGATGAATAGATCCATTTTAGAGTATCTCATTATGTGGAAGAAACTATTTGTTGAAGATTCCACTTGGGAAGATGAGTCTTTAATATAGAAGCATCCATAATTACTCAAGCGTTGCGGAAAAAACTTGTCTGAAGGGGAGGGGCATGTTAAGCCCTAAATATTGTCACATTACCCCTTAATTGGGGCATATTACATTAGTTTTGTTATTTTATTTATCTCAGCTTGGGTCCATTAGTTGTAATTGTAACTCCTAGTCTCCTATATATACTAGGGAGACCTTTTCATTTGGAATCATCTTGTATTTGTAAATTTATGTGGTGTATATGGATATTTCCCCCTCGAAGAGGCTTATTATATGAAATTATCTCTTTGTCAAGGCGTTGAGTACTTATTCTGATGATTTTTATATATTTTGATATTTGGTTCTTAACAGAGCATGTGGTTCCTTACTATTCAATATGTCATGATGAAAATGATTTTTTGTGCTCATGATGACATGAAAAAGTTAGCATGTGGATTGTTTTATATGAAATAATGATATTATGATTATAACTAATGCATTGGGTGCATGTTGTGAGGTGGTGATTGACACAAAATCCACCAATGGGCTGAGAGGGACAATTCATTTGATGATATTGTGAGAGACCATACCTATGAAGGATAATATCTTCAAGTAACACCTTATGAGATGGGGACAAACTCAATCAAACAACCTATGCCAATGGTTCTTTTTCTGAGAAATGGGACCATATTAAGAAGGCCAAAGTAACTGATATTGGAGTTATGATACTGAAGTCCAGGAGAATCGATAGAGTACTACTTTCTAGTGGTGTTGTGGGATTGGAATTCAATGCATAGGGATTGTACTTGGTAGGAGTTATGGAGAGAATTTAGGTCAACCTTTCAAGATGCCTAAGGTACGTGACTATTGGATGTTTGCTTGGGCATATGAGATATTGAGCCTTTGGGCTCCAGTTAGACCGATAGGATTTAAGCTTCATTCTGAAAGTCAGGAAGAAAAGATAGAGAGTGTTTTCACTTCCCTAGTGTTGTGATGTGGACTTTCGATGCATGTTGTGGTCACTTGGGCGGCCCTTCTACTAGTTATAGTAGAGGATGTTGTGGAAGATACATGGAGAAAATAAAAACCTATAAGTAACATTATTAAAGTTAACTTTGGGGCAAAGTTTCTTGAAGGGAGGGAGTATGTAATTCCCTGTAATTTCAATTTGAGCATTAAATAAATAAATAGTCTTAAAATAATGAATAGATAATAATTAATTAAAATAAAAGAATAAAAAAAAAAATAAAAAAAATAGAAAATAAAATAACCAAGAAATTATAATAAAATAAAAAGATAAAAATAAAATAAATTACTAAAAAGGAATCAAAGAAAATCTAAATGAAGAAAATGTTCAAGATTGCATGATCAATTACTTAATGAAAAGTGTAATTCATGCATGGAACTTCTTGCATGGATGTGTATCAAGAATTTTATATAATGAAGGTGGAGAAGGAACTAGGGGGATCTTTTTCTTGTGCGATTGAGAAAAAGGTTTGGAAGTTGGCATAAGTAGTTGATTGAGGGCTCGGGGGATCTCAATCATGATGTTTGAGAGGTTGTTTTGGAGGAGAGTTGTCCCCCACACTTTGTTGTGGCATGCTATACCAAATATTAAAGCATAATGGTTCAACATTCATAGATTTTTAAGTAAGTGGATTCCTTCAACTCTCAGGTAAAATTCTCACCACTTGCACCTTATGATTTATGTAATCAATATTAATGTATATTTATTCTTTTCAGTTAATGGTTGCAAATTTCTATGTTTATTTATGCATTTAGATTTATTAAAATTTGATCCATTACATATAATCCATAAAGGATGTTATGATTTACAATAAATTAATCAAATAAGAATGTTTGAAGAGGCTTGGAAGGAAGAAAAAAGACTCTCCTACAATCAATGTGGTAGGGAATCTTACAGAGCTTATGCTTGATAGGGTATTTTCCCTAAATACTTAGATCCAAACAACCTATAGTAAATGTGAATATTAACCACATTGTAATCCAAAACACTTTGATAGACTTAGGAGTGGCCATAAATGTCATGAAAAAGGATTCCATGCTCATAAACCTTTATGGATTATTGAGACATACACCTATTGTGCTCCAATTGGAAGACAAGTCAAGAGTGAATCCTAAGGGAGCATTGGAGGATGTAATAGTCTCTATTGATTCCTGGGAATACCTAATTGATTTCATAGTCTTACAAACCAAATATGAGTGGAATGAGTGCCCTCTATTATTGGAAAGAACATGGTTATCTACAACATATGCATACATCAGTTGTAGTGAAGAAAACATGACTATTACCAATGGTCAATCTAAAAAACATTTTTTCCTCTACCCTCCTACCCAGCCATTAGTTGTAGGATAGATTCCTATTTTGGTAGAATAAGAATAAGAAGAATTACTTTAGACCTCTTTCTATCATATCCTCTCCATTACAATATCCTTATCCAACAAAACCTTAGATGAAGAGACCTTCATATCCAATTTCCTGCAAAAGATTTACCCTGCTACTATAAAAACTAATGGTTTAGATGAGAAACAACATCTTGAAACCTCTGCTAGAAATAAATATAATATTGGGTATCCTTACTCACTACTTATACTAATAATCCAAAGTGAAAATATTCTCCTCAAAATCTGTGAAATTTAGGATTAGTTTGACCCAGGAGCAAGGGTAGAAATTATTAATTGTCCTTAGAAAACACACTACAACTTTTTCATGGGACTATAAATACATAAAATAAATCCATACAAACATATGTACCCATCATATTTACATCAAGGAAGACTATATACCTATTATACAACTTCAAAGAAGGATGAACCTTGCCCTAAAGGACATTGTCAAAGAAGAATTGTAAATAAGTTTGGATGCAAGATTCATGCATCTTATTTCTAATAGTGAGTGGGTCTCACCCTTGGTTATTGTCCCAAAAAATAATGGAAAATGGAGAGTAATCATATAATACATGGATCTCAGCAAAGATTCTAGGAAGGACCATTTCCCCTTTCCCTTCATTGACCAAGTACTTGAAGTCCTGGCAGAAAAAAAGTGCTTCTCATTTTTATATGGATTCAGTGGGTATAACCAAATTCAAATCATACTTGAGGATACATACAAAACCATATTCACTTATCTTTGGGACACATTTTCCTACAAGGTCCTTCATTTTGGCCTCTGTAATTCCCATAAAATTTTCCATAGTCATGCTAAGCATATTTTCATATCTCATCCATGACACTATAGAAATATCCATGGATGAATTTACACATTATGGAAATTCCTTTGAGGAATCCTTAACCAATATTGAAAAAGTGTTGAAAAGGTGTGAAGATATGAACCTCTCACTCAACCATGAGAAGTGAAACATTATTATGAGTGAAGATATTGTATTCGGTCATCTTCTCTCCTATAGAGGAATTGAAGTAGACCAAAGCAAGGTAAAAATCATCAAAAACGTTCCTACCCCCCAAAGAAAAATATATATAACAAGTTTCTTGGGGCATGCAGGCTATTACAGGAGGTTCATTAAGATTTTTAGAAAACCAACCTCTCCTTTGTTCACCTTTCTATCCAAAGATATTGAATTCTAGTGGAAAATAGAAGGTCAAAAAGCATTTGAATACATTAAATAAAATCTCATTACAACCCTTGTTTTACAAGGTCCTGGGTGGGAAATTCCTTTCCACCTCCACATTGATGCATCAGATAAGGAAATAGGGGATTTTTTTGGACATTAGGAAGACAAATTCCCATTTCCAATTTATTTTATTAGCAATAATGTGTCAGGTGCAAACATTAATTATACAATTATTGAGAGATAATTTCTTGCAGTAATGTATGCCATAAATAAATTTAGGCACTATGTCATTGGGTATCCAGTATTTGTGCACACAGACCATGATTCCATTAGATATTTAATGAAAAAATATGATATGAATGGTAGAATAATTATATGAATTTTACCACTAAAATAATTTGATCTCACAATACTAGATAAACCTAGTAAGAAAAATGTCGTTGCAGGTTTTCTATCAAGATTAACTAACACTATAGATAATGAGGTAGTGGATGACAATTTTCCCAATGAACACCTTTTTTAAATTCTAGAAGAGACCCTATGGTTTTTTGATATATCCAACTATCTAGCAAAAGGAAAGTTTCCTCAACACTTCTCCTATAGGGAAAGATGCAAAATCATCAAGAAAAGTGTTTCCTACACATGGATCAAGGGATACTTGTTCAAACTTAGACCATATTAGATTTTGAGAAGATGAGTTCCATGACATTCTCCATGCATGTCATGATGAAACATGTGGGGGGTGTTGGTATTATGGTAGTTGCGGGAGATATTTAACTCCACGTGTAAACCTGACGAGAATAGAATATTTCTGGAAGCAAGAAGAAACCCTAATTAGTTGGCTAATAACCCTAGAAGACAAGTCGACTCAAGAGGATAACTTGTATTAGGTTATTAGCCCCCAAGAGAAGAAGTCAGCTAAAGGAAATATTATATACTAAGTAAATAGGCACCCAGAATGAGAAGTCGACCTAGGCAGCTTGTCAGATTTAGTATAAATACAGGAGGCCAGTCTTCATTTTGGCAGGCACTCTCAGAACTGCAGAAGAAACACTTGTGCACACTACAGTTGGCCAATTTGTGCGCAAGTTTGGAGGAGAGATGTCGTTGCAGCTACTGTAGATAACATATTTCGTTTTTGGCTTGGACTATCTCTTGGTTATGGTTTGAACTCTCTGATCAACTCTTTCTTGGTGCGCTATCCTTGGAGAAAGGTGTGCCACCCTTGTTTTGGCTATCTAGCCTAGGGTTTTCTTCCAGAATGATTCTCTGTCAAGGTTAAGGTGCTCGGGGGTGGATTCAGCCTATTTTTGGGTGACAATAGTGATATTGTCTCTGGTTAAACGAGCAAATCCATCATATTCTAACAGGTTATGGGCCCACACCTCCTTCATTCAGTCTAACCACTGGAAGGGAGCATAACCATAAGGATACTAGGCTCGTTGAAGAACCATCACTAGGGTTTCTAGCAGCAGCAGTTACCAAAGCACTGCCGCTAGGGTTACAAGCAGGTGCAGTTGTATAAAACCTAACCCTCTTGTTGAGGCACCTTAAGTGAATGGATTGACCTAATTTATTGATAGACTAGTGCGCCTTAGCCTAGCACATCTCTTGGTACTCTCAGCAAGCAAAAAGTCAAGTTTGAGCTTTTGGTCAAATCTAGGGTTGACCCAGTCAAGGCAACCATGACTTACTCTATGAAGTCAGAAAACAAGTTAGATGGGGATTCTAAATTCAGAGCATGGAAGACAAGGACGACCTCATCCTTGCCAATAATAAAATGCTAGATATCGTGAAAGGAAAGATCGTGGAACCAAAGTTTGAAGAAGGAAAAGAGGAGGAACCGTAGAACATTACAGTTATGGAGAAGTTCAAAGATAGTGACATCAATTCCATGAGTATCATAGTGGAATCTATAAAATACCACTTGATACCCTACATTTCCCATCTTGACTCATCTAAGAAGATGTATGATGCCCTAACAAACCTCTTCTCAGTCAGAAACATTGGACAAGTAATGAGTTTGAAGAATGAGCTCCGTGACATGAAGATGAATGATGATGACATCATAAAAACATACTTTGTGAGAATATCTCAGTTGAGAGATCAACTACAAGCCATTGAAGAGATCATTTTAGAGATGCAACTAGTAAATATAGTACTCAATGGTCTTCCCAAGACATGGGATGCATTTTCCACAAGCATGAACACAAGGAACGAGTATCCCACATTTGAAGAACTTTGGACTTGCTGTGCACAATAAGAATCAAGGATTATTGCAAAAGATAAACCTCAAAAGAAATATGACGATCAAGCCTTCACAACAAGATTCAAGAATTTCAGGAGCAAAAGGAAGTTTGGTTCAAGGAAGAAGCCAAATCAAGAGAAAGATATGTCAAAAATACAATGCTTCAACTGTCGAAAGTATGGTCAGTACAAGAATCATTCTCCCGAGCTGAAGAAAAGGAAGGAGACACACAAAGCATCAGTTTCTGAAGAAAAGGAACCTTCAAAGAAGATTAAGCAGGATGAAACATACTTCTTCTTCTAATACAAGGTAAACTACACTCTTCATAGTTCTTGTACATACCATGTTTTCTGTACATATCTTGCATATCTATTTCTTAGAAGATAATATGTTCAAAGAGAAACTATACTTATGGAAGAAAAACAAGATAAGGATTGATACAAGTCAGAAAATACACATGAAAGGATGAAGTACATCAACAACCCCTGGTAAAAATTCATGTGGAAGTTATTATCATAATCAATCTTGAAGAAACCTAGAAGAAGTAAAGACAGAAAGAAGTCATCAATCAAGAGGAAATTGGAAAAAGATTTGTGACACTTTGCAGAAGGCAATAAGGATGCAGACGGAAGTGTGGAATCTCCTAGATGGAAGGAGCCAATTATATTATCAAAAGAAGAACATGCATTCATGCATGAAGCAAGGATTAGGAGGGAGATAATCCTAAATTACATGATCCATTGAAGATGATGAAGTATCTATCCATGGTAGCAACCATGAAAAGTAGCACATGTTCAATTTGACTTCATAAAAGAAGCCTTAAAGTAATCCCTGGTTGTCCATCCACATCCATGATCCTATGATGAAAGAAAGAAGTTGGAATCTTTAGAGCATGAAATCTATAGAAAACTCTATGAACTCAAGAGCTAAAGAGAAAAATGAGGAAGAACATGAAGATTCCAAGAGAGAAAGAAAAGACAGAATAACTAGTCAGTGTATCAAGAATCACAAGACTACCAACCTGATATGAACTCACTAAAAGCAATCAAGCAGAGGCACTGGAAGTTGTGATGAAGAATAGTGTATGGAAGACTTATGAATGAAAGCATTGTAAGATCCAGAACTAGAGGTTCTCCCAGATGGAGGGAGAAGACTATGATGATTTCTTGTAAACCAGACATACCTCTACATGAGCCAGTATATCGTCTGCAATATCCATAGGTTGGAGTTTACATGTAGAGAAACCTCAAAGGATTTGAGGTATACCAGAAAGAGACCCTTGTATGCATATGGAAGAAGATATTGTATGAATTCAAACAACTTGGTGCAGAGCCTTCAATACACAATAGAAGTGTGGTGAAAATATTTCTATAACATAGATATTGTATCAGAATGGTTACTGAGAAATCCACGATGATGGATTTCTAATCCATGACAAACTCTCATAGATATGTTCTAGTTTGATCCCTGCCACGATGTTATGAGCTATCAAGAAACAAAAGATGAATCCAACAATGATATACTACATTGATCAAAGCTATATGAAGCCTTCAGAGAAAACTAGTGTTCTAGAAAGACCGAAGTACATTGAGATCAAGCATTACACTCTCCATGATGAAGTCCAGAAAAGAGAAAGTGGTTCTCCAATATATATATCCACAGATGAGCAGATAAGAAGATGAAAAATTTTGTGTACTCAAGATGGAGCTCGTGGAGACTACTTCCTTATTGAAAAAGGAAGAGATGACTCCCAGGTTGGGAGGGAGAATTGATGTGTTATATATTTATGGACAATCATTTTTCAAGTTCAAAAAAAGGTCCAGGATGAGCAGTTCCTTTCCAATTCATAAAGTGGTTTGAGATTTTTGACAGATAGTCATTTTCCAGTTCATAAAATGGTCCAGATCGAATGGTCATTTTCGTAATGAAAATGGTTCGATGGATTGTTGATGTGCCATAGACAACAATTCCCCTTGTGGTTAACATAGGTAATGGTCTAGGACAATCTCTCTTCTTGACGATCACTCTTAGTAGTGGTCAAGAAGACTTGTCTTCCTCGCCAGACAATCATTCTTTCGAAGCTCACAGTTGTGAGCAGTTTCGAATAATGGTCTGTTTTGAAGGCTGGCATAGGAAATTCATTCCCTAGGGAAGATTCATTCTCTCCAGGCTACACTTTGTTTAGTGCTGGAGGAATGGCCCAGATAGGTGAATGGTCTGGGTTCAACAATCAGGGATAGGCGTTCCCTAGGGAAGATTCATTTTCTCCAGTTTGCACTTTGTTTAGTGCTGGAGGAATGGCTCGGATAGGGAATGGTCTAGGCTCAGAAATTGGGACAATTATTCTTCCTTGCTTGAGAAGAATAGTCCATATAGCTCATCATTGATTTTTTACCTTCTGAGGGCAGATGCTCTTCTAGATCTCACAGATGTGAGTGGAAGAATGGCCCAGATGACTTAGTTTATATCATAATAATGTTTTCTGTGCAGGTTGATATCAGATGATATGATTGTTATGGAGACTGTATGTCTTCGGACAATAGATGTATACTACTATGGTGGATGTGTTCCACTGATTATGACTATATGTCACCAATCAAGTATCTGTGTGCTACTTGGTGTGGTAGTGTACCACTGGATAATAGTTGTGTACTACTATGGATAGACACAGTCGTGTTTTATTGAATGACATTGTTCTGATTGGGTTGAAGACTATCAATAGTGTTGGAAAATGTTTAATCAGATAGATGGATGATCAATGGGAAGAGATTTCCTAGATGGAAAATGGTCCAGGACATTTATTCTTCTAGGACATATGTCCAGATTAGAAGAATGGTTCTTGTGTCACTTTGTGGAGTGAGTGACTTATTCAACATCATGTTTGATTACTCAGATGGAGTATGGTTTTGAGAGATAATGCAGTTGATGACACTAATAGTGATGATGGTTCTCATGATCTAGTCATGAGATAGTCTATACGACTATGTTGATGCTATTGGGTGAATGGTATGTTTGTGCTCAAGAATATTACCTTCAATACCTCCCTAGCTAGGAGGGAGTGTTGATATTATGGTAGATGTGGGAGGTATTTACCTCCATGTGTAAACCTGACGAGAATGGAATATTCTGGGAAGCAAGAAGAACCTAATTAGTTGGCTAATAACCCTAGAAGACAAGTCGACTCAAGAGGATAACTTGTATTAGGTTATTAGCCTCCAAGAGAAGAAGTCGGCTAAAGGAAATATTATTTACTAAGTGAATAGGCACCCATAATGAGAAGTCGGCCCAGACAGTTTGTCTGATTTAGTATAAATACAGGAGGTCAGTCTTCATTCTGGCAGACATTCTCAGAACTGCAGAAGCAACACTTGTGCGTGCTGCAGTTGACCAGTTTGTGCGCAAGTTTGGAGGAGAGCTGCCATTGCAGCTGCTGCAGCTAGAAGATTTTGGTTTTGGCTCAGACTATCTCTTGGTTATGGTTTGGACTCTCTGATCAACTCTTGCTTGGTTCGCTATCCTTGGAGAAAGGTGTGCCACCCTTTGTTTGGTTATCTAGCCTAGGGTTTGCTTCCAGAATGATTCTCTGTCAAGGTTAAGGTGCTCGGGGGTGGCTTTAGCCTATGGTTGGGTGACAATAGTGATATTGTCTATGGTTAAATGAGCACATCCATCATATTCTAACAGGGGGCACTATGCAACATAAATGAAAACTTACAAGATCTTGCAAGATGGCTACTATTGGTGTACTATGAAAAAATATGCTTACCAATATATCTCTCATTGTGATGAATGCCAAAGAATGGGAAAGCATACCAAGATAGATGATATACCTTTGTAGCCTCAATTTTCATTTGAACCCTTTGAAAAATGGGGCATTGACTTTGTGGGTCCCATTGACCCACCTTCAGATCAAAAGAGAGACATCTTGGTGTGCACTCATTACTTAACAAAGTGGGATGAAGTAAAGGAAATGGAAGTTGCAACATAGGACAAGGTAGCTCACTTTCTATAGGATAATATCTTCTCTATATTTTGAGTCCCAAGAGAAATAAATACATTTCAAGGACCACAATTCACATCCAATCTCATAAAGCACATCGTGCAACAACACAACACACACTATAGAAAATTTGCTCCGTATCATCCCCCCCAAAATGGGCAAGTATAAGTAACTTATAGATAGCTAGAGACAATTATTACCAAGACAATCAACATGCATAAGAAATATTGGGAAAAAAAGTTGATTGAAGATATATGGGTATACAATACCACTTGGAAGACCACCACAGGGCTCACACCCTATGATCTAGTCTATGGAAAGAAAGAAATACTTCCCATTTAATTTGAAATTTCCACATTTTTTTTTTAAATTAAAAAAGGTTGATTCCTGCTATATTATATTAACAAAAAAGAGATACAGTGGTACTAAGACTGCCAAGTGTGCCACCATTTTACTGGAAACCAGCACAACTTGGAGCCCATATGTCTCTTCTAGAAAAAGGTTGTTACGCCATCTGTCTTGCCCGAGGGAAACTAGGACAGATGGCCATGCATAATCTTGAAACTGTTTGAGGTGATACAGAGAGCTTTTGGAAGCCCGAACATAACTCTGAACATTAAAAAATATAGAAAAAATATGCCTCATCATGGCTGTATGCATAAGAGAGAACCATACAAAAAAGTAACTAGACCAAATACCCGATGACCCTGTCGTCCTCGTCCTCCTGCCTCACTCCTCTAGCCTGCATTACGAACATCTAGGTGCATGTTGGGCATACAACCCATACGCATCGAAAAACATGTCCATACGCTGTCTCATTAGGAGGACCCTATGTGCCTGGTCTGCCATCTGTTCCCTTAATTCAAACACTAATTCCAAGTGCGTCGGGTGGAGGAAGGGTGGTGGGACACCCATCTGTGCATGCATGGATTTGGTGGAAGGTGGCTCTGGGGTATCGTCATCCTCTGCTGGAGTGACCTTCGTCCCCATTTTCGGGGCTTCCTATAGAGAGGCATCTCCTTCTCCCTAGCCTTTGACTCCTGTGTCTTCCTAGTGCTCACCCTCTGTAATGGCTCCCTGTTGTACCAAATTCTCATAAGGTACTTCCTTGACGTAACAAATGGGGAATTACTCACCATGCCCACCTGTGCCTTCCTGCTGCTCACCTTCCATAATGGCCCCCTGCGACACCAATTCCTCATAAGGTACTTCTTCTACATAGCCAGTGGGTAATTCCTCACAGAGCCCACCCCCAAAGCTGCGCCTTTCTTTAATTTCAAGGGTAGTCAGAGTGTTTGCTTCCCTAAAAGTTATGAGTGTCTGAGCTTGCTCCTCCGTTGAAAACTCCTCTGCGTGAAGCCTGGGGGGGATGCTATCCTCCTTTTCTCTTTGATGCAGAATGGTGCGAGCCAATGAAAGAGCCTGTTCCATTTGTTGTCTCCTCTGTCGTTGAGCGGCGTGGGTGTACCAAGTCGAACCACGACGAGGTTTGCCTCTCTCCCTAGGCATCTTAGTGAAGGAGAGGATATTGAAATTGCCTAGAGTGGAGAGAAGAATGCACCAGAGCTCGCAAATGGTGGAAATGTGTAGAGCATGGATGAGCTGAGTGTGAACATGCCTCATTGCCTTCAAAAGCTTGGGGAATGACAGGACATGGCTCCCCATTAAATTCTTCATAGTTAATGTTTGCAAGGCCAACTCTTTCCCGCAAGGGAGAGGTCGCTTATTCGGAGGTCGATAGTACTGGCTAGCTCCCATCGTTAATGGTGAATAGATGGGGAGCGACCTACCTCATTTAAGGTGAGGCAAGACACTTCACCAGGTGTTTTGGATTTGCTTCGTGTCACCCCATCCGGGGAAAAATTTCCACATTAAGGACAACCTCCAACCTCAATTTATATATTTAATTATCTCAAAAGGAGATATTGCAAAACTTGAATGCCTTGGATGAGTACATGAAACAAGCATTGTTCCATATTGAATTTGTTTAGCAACAAATAAAAAAATGTCACGACAAGATCATAAAGCACAAAAGTTTCAAGGAAGGGGATTGGGCACTCCTATATGATTCAAGATCCAAATATTTTAAAGGGAAATTAAGAAAAATATCGATGTACCCCTACAATATTGAGAAATGCTATGGCAATGGCTCATTGAAGATAAGAACCATAGTTGAAGAAGGCATCCCCCCTCCTAATAAATGGCTTCAGGCTCAATATCTACAAAAGACCTATGTTCAAGGAAGAGTTTATAACCATTGTAAAAGAAAAATACTTGGATGTGCTTGATAACATTAATTCCCTCAACCCATCCAAATGACCAAGGATTATTGAAAAAAAAGAGAAAAAGTAAATAAAGAAATAAAATACGGAGGTGAAAACCTCCATGAGACACCTCAGATAGATCTATGGTTGAAAAACTCCATGGATGCATCCCTATGTCTAAATAAAAATAATTCATCATGAGAACCTTAACATGCTTGATGAGGCAAGATAATGGTGAAAACCAGAAATGACACCATTACCTTGAAGAAAATAAAAAAGGTAAAAAGATAGAGTAGTAGTAGTAGTAGTAATAATAAATAAATATTTGCATCAAATGTTATAGGTATCCAACAATAGTAATGAAACAACAACCAAATCACTATAGGTACCTATACAAGATAAATAAGACCAACATCGAGAAACAATAGCAAGCAAATAAAACACATCTAAAAAATTCAAAGGACATCAATATTTTCTGGAATCCACTTCTATCAACATCAAGAAACTCAATGTAAGATACAATGAGTGATAACATATAGCTCCAAGAACTATATTTAAAAAGCAACATTACAACTTTTCCTAGAAAGTTAGAAAAATGAAACAAAATATGGATAACAACACTTCAGTACAAAGGACCATACATATTTTCAAGTTTACAAGAATGATCTCTTGAAGGCTAGCCTAAATTTCTGAACAACATTCAACAATTATGGGAAACATACACAATTTATGGGAAAAACAAAAGAATTTGTTCTGATTTTTTAGCTTTAGCAAGATAATTCTCCATAATGCCTCAGTTACACTATTGATCCAAATTTTTTAGAATCAAAATTATCTTCCACAATCTCAAGAAAAAATATCTACCACAACAAGAAGAAGAAGGAAAATACAAGGATCAGGACAAAGCACAAAAGAATTTATGCAATCTACATGTTTTATATTAAAGTGAAAATCTCATATTTTTATCATTGAAAAATGGCTCAAGGTATGAAATGAAAACTACATTTTCAAACATATCATTCTCATTTCATACCATCCTCATAACACTCAATTCATTTCATTTCCACAACATCCATATCAATCATATCTCCATACCAACTCGAAAATTTATTTCCATATATAACCTAACATCTACAACATCCATCCATACCAAAGATTCCAACTTTTTTGAACCTCATTCCATATATTCCATATCTCATTACACCATGAACCTTTCCTACTCAAAGAAAAACCTTACCCTAAAAATCTACAGCAGAGTCCATAGAATGCTACAATATCATTGTAAAACACAACCACCAACAAGCATATCTACGAGAAGCTACATGAATATCACAACTTCTCACAGTTTTAAATATTCCAACATGCAAGTGATGAAATAGGTCTACAACATCAAATTCAACATGCCATAGAAGATCTAAATAAAAATAAGCAAGAAAAAAAACCTTTCCGTGGGCCTTAAAAATAAGCAAGGGAAACACTTCAACGAGGTGGGCCTTGATTCTGCATGGGGGAGGGTGTTACTTCAGTTGTTAAGACAAGTCAAAGAGAAGAAATTAAATTGTTGAGAAAAGTAAAAAAGAGCTAAAGTTGGAAGCATGTGATAACAATGGTCCACAAAAATAAAAAAAAGAGGGTCATTGGGGAACATGAGTGAAAAAGGTGGTAATCATGAGGATGTCACATTTTTATCTTTGTCTATTTTGAACTAAGTGTTAAAAGAGAACCAACCCAATCAAACACTGTATCATTACATAATATCCCATGCATGAGAAACACTCAACCATCTCATACAACCTCATTAACAATTCTCAAAATCACAGAGTGACTAAGAGAGAGAGAAGGGTCGACCTTTCAACCTTAGAGAAAATGGGTTTCTAGCAATTTGAGTCTCAACATCTGAACAAGAGTTATCACCAGTATCTACAGAACATATTAGTAACCAAGTAACTAAAAAACCTGAGGTCTATATTTGAGATTGACAATTTTTTTATTCTGCTATAGGATTGTAAATTCTAGGAAGCTCCCAACTCTACTCTATGCTTAGAATTTCAAAAAGAAAAATCACGAGACTATATCCTATACTGTTGAATTATATAGGATACCATTATTGTGAAAGATTCCATTCCTAATTCCTACCTCACCATTGTTGCTCTAGGATTGTTCTCTCCAAACCTTCTCCTTCTAATAATCCAAACAACCCTATGATAGTGAATTTTTAGGATTAGGGTATGTTTCCTTTTTTTTTTTTTTCAAATTTCTCAAACCCTCTAACCCCAAATAAAAATTTGAATCGTTCCTTAGCTATGTCTAAAATTTTTCTCCACCGATAGGATTTGAGTGGTCTTGATTTTCTCAAATTGGCAGGGAAAAAGTAATGAAGGTATCCATCACCAAAATGTCCCAATTGGCAGAGGATATGTTAAGTTTCATCCATCCAACCAAATTTTATGGCTTTTTCCTAAAAGAGAAGTGCTACAAACTTCAAATGGAGAACCTAGAACAACATGTTGCATTTAAAATAGAGACCCTAAAGTAATTTGTGGATATTTGTCAATATGTTGATGAAGAAATAAGGGATGGATTGTGTGAATTATATATACACTACCTTTCCCTCCCACATCCCTACAAATGGAATGCAAACCCATATGTAGGATATGTTCAACTCATGACACTATCATCTTGGCTACATCATGTGGAATTAAGAGCAGATAAATTGAAGAAGTATAGAGAAGATTTACATAGCCCTCTCTTGGTCAAAGTTGAAGCACCCAAACTAGAGGAAATAATAAACATCCATGAGGCTCTCATATCAGATGAGGATGTGGCTCCCATATTAGAGGAAAAATAGAGGAAATGCATTTCTCATTTTGGAGATATTGTAAGTCTCTTAAGAGAGGATGAAACTCAAGCTTGGCAAATAAGGTGGCATTCACTTCCACATGGTATTCAAATAAAATAACCCCATTCTACTAGAAATATACAAGATGCTTTGTTTAGGGGATGAATTTAAAAGGAATCTCTAAGAAGATTAAAATTGAAGTGGATTGGGTTGAGGTTCAACCCACCCCTTCTCTTGCAACCTTCACCACTAGCATATTTGGATAGGGATAAAGAGAAGGAATCCTAGACAAAATTTGAAAAGATTGTTGGTTATTATGTACATGGGGCCATCACTATATATGTACCATAGGACACCAGGTCAAAATATAAGGAACAATAGCAACATCACAAGTGTTAGACACAATAACATATTTTTCAATTGTTTTGTTGCAAAAGGTTGTGCAAGAGATTAAATTGGGGGGTTGATTATAGGCCTCCACATTATATATCATGAGGTCCATCTTTGACATATGTTGACCTTATATTATACTTTATAAACCCATTGTTTTGACCTCGATGAATATAAAATATAGTTTTATGCAATTAAATTATGAATGAGCTGATTTGGTTGATTAAGTGTGTTGCATATGATTATATGTGTTGGATTTCATGATGATGAGAATATTTTGATGACTAAATCTTAAGCAGGTTGAATCACCAAGGGAGTTCTACTTTAGATTTCCTTGATGAATTAGTGAGATATTGTCCCCTCACCCTCTTCCATAGGCCAATAAGTCTCTAAATCACCCTATCCAACTCACTCACACAAACTACTAATCTTGGAGATGTGATCTATCAAGGGATTTGGTTCCTATAACTAGGGGCCCTAATTTTATGGATCTTGAGAATGCAACCCTTCAATCAAGGAGTAATTAAAGGGATAAACTAATGTAATATTTTAGTATAAGAAGATCCTAGGGGATACGTTGGGCTAGTTATTCAATTCTTGAAATCATTCATAAGCAATTGTGTTGATCACTTAGAGAGATTGAACTCCTTCAAGTTTAATTCTACTTTAAGATGATATGTTAATGGAAGAGTTCCATTCTCAAGCTTGTTGTTATTAGTTGCTTCTAGGTTCCTTATGGGGACCTTGAGTAGGGACCACCCATGGTTTCTCTAGGAACCTCTTGTACTTTGCTTCATTTTACTTTCAACACTTTTATTTCCTTTTGTTCATGAAATAAGATTGTGCATGATTAGTTTATCTGTGGATTGTTTCATGTAGTAGCAATATTAATTCCACAATAGCGTTTTAGGATGTAGTTTCTTCAATTAATGTTGTATTTACTTCCTCATTACTCTTATTTGATAGATTACACTTGTAGCATATGTTTAGTGTAGCATTTTATCATTCCTATAGAAAAAAATGCATTATTATAGAATTTCCTATAGCTACTCACTGTGCTTGTAAAAATGTTGTGTCTCCTGCAAAAATAGTTCCAAGAATTTTTTTATTTTTTTGTAACATCTTGTCATTATCAGAAAGAAGATGTTGGACCATGAATCACTTCAGTTGCACCTCAGAAGGGACTAGTTTTTCTTTTCCATGCTTCATTTCAACTTATGCATTAGAATAAATTACCATATGATTTGCTTTGTATTTATTCAAGTTAATTTAGGAACTTACAACTTTATTTCTCAGCAAAATCACTTCTTGGTTTCAGATGTAGCAACCTATATTGGCTCACTTGGATTTGCAACCTAACATTATGCCTCTTGTAGAACTTGTACCCTATCTTTCCATTCATAGGACAAGTGGGGATTGGTCATTGGGCTACTTGATCTTTTGAATTATGCTTTGCAAATATTCCTTTCAATTAGCCTACAACTTTTCTTACAGCTAAATTTAAAATTTAATTTCTATAGTGATAAGTAGTTATTAGTTTTTTCTCTTTTATTGAAGAACTTAAGTGGTACTTGGATGAACAAATTATTTTCTTGTAGATAGATACATGTGTGTGGTTTGAACATATACTGCACAACACCTCTTAAGTTTGTACGAACCCCCGATTGACATTTAAAGTGTGAACTGAGGAATGAAACATTATTGTTTCCATTATTTGGCCCATAAAAAACCATCCTTTATTCCTTGTCCTCATCCCACAAATCCCTCTCCTCCTCCCAAGATACACAAATTAACCCATGTGAAAATGGAAGAATGTCAACTTAAAGGCCTTTGCTACAATTGTGATGAAAAATATTTTCCTGAGCATGAATGTAAGGAGAAGAAACTTTTTATATCCATTTTAGAGGACATTTCAGAAGATGATCGTGAGTCTCTTCCTAGGTAACCTTTTCCTTAGATAGATGATGTCCTTCCTCCCTTTGATCAACTAGATGTGGAACCCCAAATCTCCCTACATGCCTTGATTGGTATTTCATCTCACCAAACCCTTAAATTAAATATATATTCCAAGAACTGTAAATTTATTATCCTAATTGATAGTGGTAGCACCCATAACTTTATTCACTGATGAGTCATCGAGAAGACACATAGCTACATCCATGCAGTGAACAAATTTCATATCATGATTGCTAATGGAGGTTCCATGAAATGTGGGGGTTGTTGTGAAAATGTGTTGCTTCAAACTATTGATTATTCTTTGAAATCCCACATGTTTTCCATTTAAATCGGTGGTTGTGACATTTTTTTGGGTGTTGAATGGTTACACACACTAGGTCCCATCACAATGGATTTAAATTATTTATGCATGAGCTTCTAGTAGGAAAGATATCACTACACTTTCCAAGGAATCACAGTAGGTTCCCTTGAGATAATCATCTCCCACATTATGTAAAAAATACTTAAAATGGGACATCCTGGCATTATCGCCCAATTCCATTATATTCAAGCCTTTGAGACCCCATCCCAACCCATACACCTTGACATGCAGTTAGCATTATCCAAACACCAATAAGTTTTTTAAATCCCACAAGGACTCCCACCATCCCATGGTGCACATGATAATTTTATTCCCCTCATACCTAGTAGCCTCCCACCCAATGTCCACCCCTATCACCACCGATTTTCTAAAAAAAATGAAATTGAAAATATTTTTCAAGAATTGTTAGTTTTGGGTGTCATCCTCCCTATTACTAGTCCTTATTCCCCCCCTATTGTCATGGTATTTATAAAATGAGGCACTTGAAACATGTGTCCTGATTTTCACGCTCTCAACATAATCACTTTCAAGGACAATTTTCCCATTCCAATCATTGATGGTATTTTAAATGAACTTAAAGGTGCCCATCTTTTTACAAAAAATGATCTCCATTCAGGTTATTAACAAATTTATATGAAGGATTTGATATTCCTAAAAATTATTTTTGAACTGATGAAGGTCATTATGAGTTCTTGGTGATGCTCTTTGGCATTTGTAATACACCATCCACTTTCTAGGGTCTCATGAATTACCTATTTCAACCCTTTCTATGTCATTTTTTCCTTGTATTTTTTTTATGACATCCTAATTGTTAGCACCAAGAGTTGTTCTTAAACTGATTTAAGAACAATCCTAATACCCATCAAAATATAAATAATTTGAATAAGTTTGGTAGGTGAATAAAGCTCAACTAGATCAAGAGTAAGATATTCACAATCTAATATCAACACTATAATCCCTCAAAAACCATACTCCAACATAAAAGGCTTGAACAACCTCTAATCAACATGTGAATTTAATGAATAAATATAAATAAGAATAGGAAAATGCACAAGTCACATCAACATAAGGTTAAATTGACATATGCACAACAATATTAATCAAGATCCTCCCAATTAACATATAATGAAGCTTTGAAGAAAAATGTTTTACAAAAATGAATATTGTAAATCATTTTCTGTGCCATCGTGCTCACAAATACCAAAGACAAATTATTCATCGATAGTACCTCATCAAAACAAGAAGAAAGAAATATAAATATGCCAGTGAGAAAATAAAATTGATCTTCAATTATCCAAAAACCTTTAATCCATTCATACAAAGTCTTTGGGATACAATAGTTTAAAACCACTTTGAACTCACAAATTCCAACCCTTTTTTTATTATTATCAAAATTACATCATATATAGGCTCTCCATGCTCACTAGTCCAAGGGGGTCGAATTATATGTAGTTACATTGGATTCCTTCCGTCTAGGAATTAGTTACAAGAATTTACAACAAAAACTGTTTCAATTCCTATTTTTTAGGATCTTGTCTAATGCCATTAATATCTTCTAGAAACCATTAAGCTTCTTGATCTTGGGATGAGACACATGTTCTCCATGCTCTTTTGAAGTATTGTAGGATTTCCTTTACACTGTCACTTCGAAATGGAGGTAAACATTGCTGACTGTGCAGTTCCGCAACGAACTGCTAGATTTCATTGCAAAACCCGTAGATGATGTTTTTGACTTTTCTCCCAAATGGAGAACTGGGTTGGGTGGATTGTTTTTCATAAAATCAATGAAAATGTGATTCTTATCCACACCAAATTTGGGAAAAAACCAGTTCGTCTTTTTGAAGATATGATGAAAAAGCGATTTCACAATGTGCCATAATTTGCTGTGAAATCTCTATGTATGCCGGTTTCACAACGAATCAAGATTTCGCCGTGAAATCTCTGTAAATGCAGATTTCAAGCATGTCATACATTTTTCACTATTTTTTAATGCTAGCTAGAGGTCCTCTCCCTTCTTTAATTTTTCACGATGTTTTTGTTGTTGTCAAGGGATTTCCCATAGTCATTCAAGTGTGCAACTATCTTCACTTTCATTTTCACTTGATACAAGGGTTTACTTGGGAAATTGGACTTTCAATAGCGATTACAGAGTTTTTGCAACAAATATAGGGTTTCTTCAGTGAGGGAGATTCAAACAATTGATGACCAAGGTACGATTTCAAACTTTTCTTTCATGATGGACTATAATAACCACCTCTGAAAGAAAATATACCACACACTTTTGTGCACTAGATTCATCGTTAGCCATTTGAAAAGAGAATATGACAGTTCTGTAGTTATTTGACAACTGATAGAACTTGACTGTGAAAAGTTATGAACTTTTGTAGCCAATTGGGATTTTATTGGTTATTTTCCACAACGGGTACAAAAGTGGATAATAAGTGTATGAGTGACCCATTACACATAAAAAGATTCCTCCTAACACCTAAGACATGAAAAAGTGACCTCTCTAATTTGTCCCTTTTGATAATGATGACAAAACCATGATGACCATACTAACTTGACCACATAATTAATCCCTCCATATATGACTCGGAAAGATGCTTAAATGAAATTAGATATGACCCAAAAGAACCCATTTTTCATTATTATGAAATGACCCTAATGACCAAGACCTATCATCTAGTTTCCAAAGACTAGCTTCAAAACTAGACAAAGAAAAAATAAAAAATAGTGATTACCTTCAATACATTTCATGTGCTAACACTAATCTACAATCAAACTTGGCACACCCATGTTACCCAAGTGGATAAAGTATTATAACTACTTTCTCATCACCAAATATTTCTCAAAAGGTCCAAATGTTCTTTTGGTGTCTCAAAAGTAGAATATTTGGGCCATATTGTTAGTAACATGGTGTACGAGTGGAACCAAATAAAATTGAGGCAATGAAGGATTAGATCCATCCTATGACTCTTAAAAGTTTACGAGTTTTACTTGGTATAACTGGGTACTATACAAAGTTCACCCATAATTGTGGAAAAAATGTTGCTCCCCTCACTACCCTACTTAATAAAAAAGAATTTAGTTGTAATTCAACCATATATCAAGCCTTCTAGGATTTGAAGGATGTTATATGTACAAACCTAGTACTTGCTCTACCCAATTTCACTAAGACTTTTATTTTGGAATTTGATACCTAGGGAAAATGCATAGGCTTAGTTCTCATATTACAATAAGGTAGAATATTGGCCTTTACTAGTAAACAATTGTGTGAGTGACACTTGGGAAAATCCACCTATGAAAAATAAATGTTGGCCATTCTGCATTGTATGGATATTCAGTGTCCCTACTTTCTTGGGAAATGTTTCTATATTTAAATTGATCATCATAGCCTCAAACACTTTTTGGAGCAATGGATTTCATCCCCTAAACAATAAAAATGGGTTACCAAAATGTTAGTATATGATTACAAGATCATTTAGAAGAAAGGAAAGGATAATGCGGTATTTGATGCTCTCTCTAGAAAATATGAAGGGGAAGGGTCCCTATTTTCACTCTCCTTCATTATAGTTGATTGGGTGAATGAATTCCACAATTAATGGTTCATATATCCCAATATTTCCAACCAAATCCAAAAACTTCAACATGATTCTAATGCATCTCCAATTTACACTTGGAACAATGATGAGCTCCGCTATAAAGGGCTTTTGTATTTGATCAAATAGTCCAATTTTAAATCATCCATGCTATATAAACTCCATGCATCACCAATAGTAGGTTATTCTGGTTTTCATAAAACATATCAATAGATCAAACTTTCATTGTTCTGGGAAGGCATGAATAATGCCATCTACACTTTTGTGGTTGAATGTGATATTTACCAATGTCACGGGGGAGAAACAATGAAAAATATAGTTGCACTGCAATATTGACCTATTCAACCTACTGTATGGACATACATTTCCATGGAACTCATTGTGGGGCTACCCAAATCTGGCAATAAATATGTCATCATGGTTTTGGTTGATTGTCTTTCCAAATATGTTCATTTTGGTTCCGTCCAACACCCCTTTAAAGTTTCCATGGTAACTCAAGTGTCCATGGATAACATCTTCAAACTACATGGTGTGCTACAATCTATTATCATGGACCATGATCCCACTTTCACTAGCAACTTCTAGAAATATTTTTTGAAGCTCCAGGGCACTCAATTACATCTTAGCACTACCTATCACCCACAAAATGAAATTGTCATCAAGTTTTTGGAATCATATTTGAGGTGATTTACTTCCAAATGACAATTTCAATGGGTTAAGAGGTTACCCCTAGTATAATGGTTGTATAATACAACTTATCACGGTGCCACTCACATGACCCCATTTGAGGTGTTTTATGGCCAAAATCCCCCATCAATATTATCTTACTCATCAGGTGTCTCCAAGGTAGAAGAGGTTGAAAAAACCATTACAGCTCAATCCAATATTCTCCTCACTCTCAATATGGTCATGGCTCAGAATTAGATGAAGCAATAGGCCGATAAACATCACTTTGAACACCATTTTGAAGAAGGGGATCTGGTGTTCCTTCATCTACATCCATATAAGTAAACCTCCTTCAAAGATGACCACCACTAAAATATTGATCCAAAGTAGCATGGCCCCTATAATATCCTCAAGTGTATTGGGCCAATGGATTATAAATTAGAACTTCCAAGCCACTCTAAGATCCATCCAGTCTTTCATGTATCCCACTTAAAGAAAGTGGTTGGATCCAATTGTCATTTTCAAACTAGTTTTCCTAAATTGGATGAAGAAGGTTCCATTTGGCTATAGCCAGAGACCTTCCTTGAAAAATGAGAGAATCATCTTCACCAACAAATTATCCAATAATTTTTAATACAATCAAAGGATACACAACCAAAATATGCCACATGGGAGCTTGTATCCATTCTACAACACTTCCCACATTTCCATCCTTGAGGACAAGGCTTCTTTTTAATGGGAGAGCATGTTAGTTTCCTAACCTCCCTAACCCCCTAAGTATATATATTACTATGTATTTCTATGTATGGATTCTATCACTAGTAAATAAGTCCCATGTAGTAGTGTGAACACAATTATTGTAAGAAGGCTTGCTAGAATGTTCTACCTACTAGAATGTTCCTTCTCTAGAATGTTCTTAGGGGATAGAAAGTACTATATAAATATGTAGAAGCATTGTAAAATATGTCTTGGAAATTATTTGTAATATTATATCTTATTGATTGAAGGTTTCCTCCTTGAAGAGGCAAGTGAACATTGTTTCCATATCAGTAAAGGTATAGTATTCATGTTCATAGTGTCTATTTTTTTTCAATTCTATTTTTTTCAGCAATAGATTTGAGTAATATCTATAATTTAGGCTTTGAATATTTCTATTTGGAACATCACAATCACTTTGGAGTTAACCATATCTCATCGAATTATTCCTTATCCAAAGTGTGCCTATTTTTAACCCTTTTTGTGATGCCGAAAAAACCAAGAGTACGAGTGAAATCAATGGCTTGGATCCATTCCAGATCCAATAAAACATTAGAATTATACACAAGTTCCCATTCACCCCTCATAATTATTATAATATTTCACATCAAAGAGATAATGTTATGGAGTAATAAGCACCACAAAAAACTTAAACCCCCATTACTTCATTCCTGCATGATGGGATAATTGTTGTTGTGTGGCTTGAACTTCATAATGAGCAACTATTTCAAGGTGTTAGCTTTTGGGGTTAATCTAAAACCATTTTCACCTTGCTAAGAGATCAATGTGTCTCATAGCCTATTGAAAATGCTTCATGGACATATGTATCATTTATTTTGGGTGGATGTTTGACCTTGGTTAGAGTGTTGGCATGGCACCCTTTCCTAGGAGATTTTTACCGTTATCAAAATAATGACTAACCCATTGAGTGCACACAATGGGGGGAGTTGGTTGCTAAATTATGGGAGGTACCTATCTAGGAGGAGTAGCATTAGGAAATTATCCCTTGGAGCTTGGGACCATGTGATATATACCTTGGAGGTTGGATGCTTGATTTGAGGATTCTTGGGTTGAGGAGCATACTTCTTTGAGGCCAATGATGGACCTAGACACATATGTCGAGGAGGAACATTGGAGGTTTCTGATCACATTAACACACATGAGAGTATAATTGGGAACATAAGAGGACATGTGGTGCAAAATTAGAGCAAAATTAGAGGAGGAAATCCCTACATGAGGACACTCACATATGTTGGCAATTTCAGCTATTAGAAAGCAAATCAGCGTATACTTGTCATTGATGGCAAGAATGTGTGGTCGCAGTGATGAAAATAGCATTGAATAACAACGCAGTAATAATCGAGAGGAGAAGAGACAGTGATCGTTGGATCCCATCCTAATTTCCCGAAAGAA
>SNQJ01S0020953.1:8016-25252 GCA_010110895.2 Picea sitchensis
GTTTTTATTTAAAAAATTGTAATTTATGTTTTGTTTAATATTTGTTTTTTATTTTAGTTTTGATTTATTATATATTTTTGTATTTAGGTTTTTCTTTATTTTGTTTTTTGTACTTGCGTTTTGGTTTTTAATACATGTTTTTATTATATTGTATTCTGTTTTTATTTATGTTTATTTTAGTATAATTTTTTTAATTATTTGATATTTGATATTTTTGTTTTATTAATATATGTTTTTATTAATGTTTTATAATTAGTATTTGTTTTATTATATTATTTATTTTAATTGTATATGTTTTATTTAATGTTTAATTAATAAACACTAACCTAATTACTAATTTAACAACTAACNGTTTTTATTAATGTTTTATAATTAGTATTTGTTTTATTATATTATTTATTTTAATTGTATATGTTTTATTTAATGTTTAATTAATAAACACTAACCTAATTACTAATTTAACAACTAACTTGATTATTAATTAATTAATTAATAATTAGTCTAACATATTTTAATTAAACTAGATATACTAATTTTATTACTAACATTATTATTCTATTGTTCTTTTTAGCCTAAGTTTGTTTATTCAGGGATGAGTGGTGGGCGAGGTGTACTCAATGGGTCAAAAAGACAAGGGAGTGAGGGTGCAATGGTGGATGAAGGATGCAGCAAGGTGATGAAGGATCAGGTGAAATATATGGAGGGGAAAAAGAATCAACTGAGCCCAATAAGGCACATGTCTTCATCGCGGGAGCAACGTCAAATAAGCAGTTAAAGAATCAATTTGCTATGATTATAGGACCCCAACATAGGCTCCACCTAGGGATGGAAGCTCCTCAAGAAGTGTCAAGAATCTCATACCTCTGAACATGCAGACCAGTGCTTTATTCGTTGGGCCATGGAGTCACTGCATCTACAATCTTCGAATAGGCTCATATTTGACTGGACACTGAACTAGATATTATCAACTGCAAACTCTGTTGGAAAATATACAATGCTGAAAATGATGCTCAAATGACTGAGCTTATTTAAAACTGCTACCTACCCTACACTGCTGATAATTTTGTTGTTTTAAATGATACAATAATGCCAGTGCAGCCAGTCCAATAGTTTCTCTAATAACTCTTCTCTTTTAATGTCTTCAATCCATATCATAAATAGAACTTGCATGGGCAATACAAACTGATCTCCAGTCTGATCTTTACAACACAAAGCCTTGGGTTTGTGGAAAATTCCAGAGACTTTGGGAATCAATGGGTATTATGAAAAGAAAAACTCCTCCATATAGACAGATACAGGATCATGATAAACCTGACCTATCTCCTGATGTTCAAATTCAACCAATTCAACGTCATGATTTATGTTGTCTAGATCCTCAAAAAATTCCTGATATGGCTGCAAATGTTCTGGTAGGTTTTGAAATGATACCTCTGCTGAACACACCCCTGTAGCTGACTGTCTAGTCATATCCATATCATAACAATTTTTGAAATCATTGGCGGTAAATGAAAACTGACAATGAAAGCACAATCTATCCATCATATTAGCTATAGGGTCATAAAATAATTTAGATGAATGTGGAATTAGTTCTGCGGGCATTCCATGGATTACACTGTGACTTTCGACCAAAATCTGACCAAGATTCCCTCTCAAAATATGAAATGAATTAAAGCATAAAGGCAATAAAACAAAATGAATCAGCTCATATCCTGTCTCAAGCTTCGATATTTCATCTGATATTTGACCTTCAAAAAGATTTAGTGGTTCTACCTCTGGATCAGATTCTGTATCATCCTTGTTCTCCTCAACTGATGCATCAAAGAATTCCTCTTTCTTATTGCTTACAATCTGCTTGCAATGTTTCCTCAGGATTGAGGCAAAACAGAGGGTTAGGCAGTTTTAATTTTCTTGAAAATTTTCTGCACTTTCCTCCTTCAAGATTCAAAATGAATTATAATCTAATGGTATAGAGTTACATTCCAGTATTTCAAATTCTGATTTGGGCTCTGAATTTTCCCCTCGACTTCAAAAATCAGAGAAACTTGGATATTTTAATCCTGGATCTAAAATAGCCTCTTTCTCAACACTAACATCCTTCACTATCTCATCAAAAGATTTACCTTCTTTGATATTTATCACTTGTTCAGAAATTTCCTTTAAAAAATTAAAAGAAGAGAAGCATAAGGGTAAAGTCTGTCCACTTACCCCGAGATTTTCTGCACTTTGGTCATTGCTATCATAATTTCCATGTATAGATTGATTGTCTTGCTAGGATTGCAAATTATCTTCTTCCTCCCAATCATATGTGGTTAATCATCATTGTACCAATCAAGCTTGGGTGAATCATTCATGGATGAAATTCCATTGAACATGCATATCATATTAGGAGAATCCTCCTCCATCTTCTGATTTTGAACTTCATCTTCGAATGTGTTGTGAATTGAATACATGAAATAATCGTTGGGTGGATCAAAATGCTTAGGTTGGGCTGCAAGGTGTTTGGGGACATTTAAATTTTCCCTTTCTGGCATTAATGGGACATCAGGTCCTTGAACAAAAATTTCCTCTCTGCTACTAATTTTCTGCATCATCTCTTTTATAGTAGTGGCCAGGACGTCTAGCTTCACTTCTGAAGGTGTCATCCACTTCTTTTCAGTTCTGGCCTTTTCCTCTGCTCTTAACTTGGAATTTTTGTGTAGCAGATTATCTTCTACGTCAACTGCAATATTTTTCATTTCTTCAAGGGTTGCAGTGTTTCATTCTCTTAATTGGAATGTCATTTCTAGATTAAAGGCATCTGGTTAATGCAATTGAGCTAAACCAGGAGGTGGCCTTACATCCACAGGTATTGAATGATACACCTTATTGAACCTAGTTGAGAACCGTTGTACCATCTCTCCTGGATTTCCTTTCAAGTGGTCATACTCTTCTAGGATGAACATTTCTCATTATCACCCACCTATCTAAGAAAACTTGCATGAACTGATGAAAATTTTTTATGCTTGCAGCTAGAAGGTTTTTAAACCAGTTTTTGACTTTACCTTGCAAAGACAAGGAAACATTCTTGATATAGACATCATCATCTTCAACCTCATAAAGGTCAAGGAAATATTCAAACCTCTGGATGTGGTTTTTAGCAGTGATATTGGCATTATCTCCATCAAACCTAGGAAAATTATTGGTATAATTTGTAGGGAGGTCATGGAGGATAGGAGACAATTCTAGAGGCTTGTATCTATCTAGGATTTTAACAGGTGTAGGAGGTAAATCAAGGGGCTTGTAGCTAACTGGAATTTCAACAATGGAAGGAGATAAAGCACGAGGCTCATGTCTTGCTAGGTTTTCTGCAAGTGTATGAGTATGTACATGATCTACAATTTGGGGCTTAGTCTCTTGAGTCTCATCAATTAGTAGGTGGTCAATGCAATCTTCAACAATTTACTTTTGATTAGGCTTATAATAAGATAGAACATAATTACATATAAAACCAAAGATGTCTTGAATGCAATTTGGGATTGAGTACCTGATCTTTCTAAGCTGCTTGGTTCTTGCTTCAAGTTTTTCCTCTAGTGGAGTGTTTGAGTTAGCACTGTTTGGAGATGATTGGAGTCGTCAAGTGAAATATTTCATCCTCCTTGTGTCTGGTCATTGTCCACCATCAGTGACCAGATCTAGAAATTTGAAGTGTTTTACTGGGGAGAGTCCCCAGTATGGTCGCCATTTTGTTAGCACTCTGTAATTTTCCAAAGGCTATGGAGGAAACCACAAAAGCAACATCAAAACCACTTTGAGTCTTAGATATAGCCCTCCAAGACTCAAAGAGGGATATCTCTGTTTGATATAGATTTGTTTGAATAGATATTAGGCTAGTTATGATAGATTGGTATTTGGTTTTTAAATGGTTTGGTTGGAGTAGGAGAAAAAGTCCATTGGGCAATGGGGTCAAAGAGATTTAATCCAATCAAAGCAAGGTATACATAGGAGATTACAGGGAAAGGTAGACACTTTGCTGGATCCTTTAAAGTTTGGTAAATGGTCAAGAAGAAAAAGGGATGGAATCAGATCATAATAGGGCAGTTAAGAATCCTAGGAATGACCTTTAGGCATAAAACATTGATATTGCTTTAATCTAGGAACATGGTGTATTTAAAAAAATACCGATCTCGGCTCTCTTTAAAAAATAGAGAAATAAATACATATGAAAAATAGGTAAAACATAATTACACAGAGGAAAACTTCACCAACATAATGACACATGAATCCTGTAGCTGTAATCTTGTTTTGATGAAATATGGCTCTGTGAGCTAATTACAACAATGAATGATTCTTTTCCGGTCATGTTCAACAATCCATACTCTATTAAAAAAATGGATATCAATAAAAATTACAATCCTTAGGCTCACGAGATCGAATTCGATCCTCTTGGCCGAAAATAGCAAGTAAATCCCAAAGATTTGGAACTGCAAATTTGGTTGAATCTACTGAAAATAGGGGTACGCTCAGACATTGGTTTCTCCCAATTTGTGAAACATGTGCAAACACTATAGGAAATTATTGTATATGATCATGTTCTAGATAGAAACCTTCTTCGGTTTCTCCAATTTCGTCTCCAGCGCGCCGAAACATCTCCCGTAAAATCAGGACTGAAACAAGAAAAACCAAAAATCTGAAAAATGAGGCTGAAATAGAGCTTCGATTATCCCAGTTGGTGGCACTTGTGCAAAATATGGAAGCTTTTTTTGTTATTCATCTCGTGTTGAACAAAAACCTCTCTCGGTTTTTGAAAATATGTCTCCATTTTCCCAGAATCCACTTCAAAAGACGAGGTGTCAAACAGACAAAAAACGGACGGTTTTGAAAAATTGGGGGAAAGTGGTTTTTTTTTTAAAGGTGGTATTCCGGACCCCCCCTGAGGTGGTAAGTGGTATTGTGAGGGGGGTTACGAAATCACCAGGGGGTGACAAGTGTCCCCCCAATACCACTTATATCGAACCCCCCCTCATTAAAGCTTGAAAAGCACGTGGGGTCTGTTATGATTATTGGATGTTGATTTGTTTTGTGATGTGATGTGAGGTAGAAAACTTAGGATAGTTTTAAAGTTTGTTTTTATTTTAATTTTTTTAATTTATGTTTTGTTTAATATTTGTTTTTTATTTTAGTTTTGTTTTGTTTTATTATATATTTTTGTATTTAGGTTTTGCTTTATTTTGTTTTTTGTATTTACGATTTTGGTTTTTAATACATGTTTTTATTATATTGTATTTTGTTTTTATTTATGTTTATTTTAGTATAAGTTTTTTGATTATTTGATATTTGATATTTTTTKTTTTATTAATATATGTTTTTATTAWTTTTTTATAATTTGTATTTGTTTTATTATATTATTTATTTTAATTGTATATGTTTTATTTAATGTTTAATTAATAAACACTAGTATTAATGTTTATTTAATGTTTTATTCTTACTTATTTATACTTTTACAATCCCTTACAATAAGGCCTAATCATGGGTAAACCCCATGCATTGACATCCACAAAAACCCTAGAGAACTCCTTACTGGGTCCACATAGCCTACAAAATAAGTGATATCTATGATCTCAACTCCGCCTGGGTGCTCCTTCTTTGAACAATGTGTCGAATTTCAAAACTGGTCCAAACCTAACAAAGGTTTCCTCAAAAACTGGTCGAGGGCCAACAGGCCCCCAACACTCACCTCTGACTCATCCCGAGTCACTCAGGTTTGGTCAACGTTGCTTAGAAGGCCTCGAGCTTAACTCGCTCTGCCTCAACTTGCTGCTTAGCCTGAGCTTCCTACTCAACGAGCTCCTGGATCGTCTTCTTTGTAATAGGCCCTTCTAGGTGTTGTTCTACTTTTTCAACCACTTGGTCTAATTGCGAGCCCTGTCCATCAATATCTTCGAACACCTTGCAGGCTTCGTCCTACACAAGTTGCAGTTTCTGCATGACTTCCAATACCTTTCCCTGGAGGGTAGTGATCTGTTGCTGTACCGCGCGCTACTCCTAGAATATTTTCATTATTTCAACTGCTGTGAGTAGATTCATTTGCACCTGCACAAAAAATGTTTGTTTTTGCACCTCTTGTAGCTGTTCTTCTAGCTTTCTTAGCTATGGATCCTCAACGAGGCATTCATATGTCCGTGCGCTTATATCACTTAGTTGTTTGCACTTCGAGGTGAGGGATATTATGCTTACTACTGTGTTCCTAGCGGTTTCCTCCCTCTAGTCACGTATCTCCTGCGGGGTGCTCAGTACCTATTGGGCCTCCAATTCTGTTATCCTGGTTTGAAGTTGTTGGATGATCTCAATGAGTTTCACTACTTGAGCCTCGACTGACTCTTGTTCCTCCTATGCCAAGCCTAGAATATAGTGACATTCTTTACTCAGTACCTCTTTGAACGTGGCCTGCTCTGCGAGCAACTGCTCCTTTTCTCTCTGTAGCTGGGATTTTTCCTCCTAGAGCATCGCCTGAAACTCTTCTCTCTCACTTTCATAGGCAACTACTCTGTATCACTCTACTCGTAATTGTTCTAAGGCTTCATATTTCTCTTGTTTCAAGGATTTTGTAGCCTTCTCCTTCTCTTCCTGGACTTTCTGAAGTCGAGTTTCTATCACATTTGCAGGTCTTCTCAATTGGGATGGTTCATTCCCCAATTCTACAATATGTGATGGAGTAGGTACTGGGCGGACCAAACAAACAACTTGTTGTACTTGTTTCAATTCCTTTTCGATCCTTCCATATAGCTCCTCCTAATTCTCTCCATATCTCTACAAGATATCCTCAGAAGCATACTCCATAGCTCCGCAGACCAAACTGATATTGTCCTCCATGAGCGTGGCCTCTAATTGGGGATTATTAGCACACGTCTTCTTCCTTGATGAAGGTTTCTTTTGGGAAACCTTCCTCTTCTACGATGTTACTATCCCAATAGGGGGATCCTCAAGTGGAGGGGTGGTAGCTTTGCCTCCTCCTTGCCCTTCTTCTTCTTCATTTCCTCCTCCCTGTCCTTCTGCTTTGTCTCCTCCTCCTCCTGGTGAGTCAAATCCATTATCTTCAAAATCATTATCCTTCTCATCAGTCTCTATATCCTGGACTTCCTCTTGCTTTTTCTTCTTCTTCGTCCCACTGGACTCTCTAACATTCTCGACCCAGGTGACTATGAGGCTTCCTATGGTGTCAGTATTAGTGCATTCTGCATCAATGACAGGTACAAAGAATTCCTCTGACCACTCCTTTGTAATATGCTCCATGTCTTCATTTGTTAGCTTGTAGTGTGATTGTAACTCTTCCTAGTTCTTGTCTCGACGGACAGTGATGTAGATGAAATGCAGATCTATGCAGAACTTTGTTATTGGTCGGTACTAGTGTAGGGTGCGAAGTTTCATGTGCAGAAATGATTTAATGGAAACCTTCAATTGTTGATAGTATGCATGAAACATGTTTTTCCTCGACCATGTTTTGAGGAAACCTTGGTTAGGATTGACCACTTTTTGGACTTTGACACAAAGATCGAGGAAGGAGCACCCAGGAAAAGCTGAGATAGTGGATCTCACTTATTTTGTGGGCTATGTGGACCCATTAAGGGTTTCCTTATGGTTTTTGTAATGGGTTATGGGATGTTGGCCCATGAGGTTTACCCAGGATTAGGCCCTATTGTAAAATCATAAATAAGTAATAGTGTAATGTAGAAATGAGTCAATAGCTTGCGAGGCTAAGTGCAAGTAGTTTTGAGTTGTTTTGTGCAACATAATTTGTATGTAAGGCTATGTGTTCAATAGAGAAGTTGACTATGTGCCTTAAACTATATTTGGGAAGGAGGATCTGGCGCTTAGTACACAGATATCTTGTCTAGTGAGAAGCTCAACTTTGTGTCTTAGTGCACAGGAGCAACTGAATGTAAGAGATTGAAGACTAATAAAGAAGACAAAGCAGTTGGTGGATGTAGCCCCACACTGGAGTGAACCACGTATATCTTATATCTTTTTGGTTTCTTTGTGCTTTGTTGCTTATGTTATGAATATGCTCAGTTCTTTGCTTATTATGTATGTTAGATATATCTGTTGATGCTTAGCGATTTAGTTGTGTTAAGGATGAAGGAATGTTAGACCTAAATCAGTGTTGTGTGTTAATTGATCGAAGTGCTTAATATTTATTGTTACTGCATTGATATACCTTTTGGCTTGTTCTGCAAAGTTAATGAAGCTAATGAACTAATGCATATCTCCTTTTAAGTGTTGTTAGAATACTCTGTGAAGTGTTATTATCACATATCTATGTCCCAGCTTGGTTACAAAGACTTCATTCCTATAATTCCCCTTGCTTCTACCTCGGGTGAGACTTCACCTGTTTCACAGGTGTTGCCGAAAGGGCTGGTAGTTAGGTTTTTGTCGGTGCGTTGTTAGCATTGAACCCTGGGTCTTCCCCTATGCCAACAAATGGTTCTGTTGTCGGGACCTGAAACTATGATTGCTGGGAACTTAAATAAATAAAACAAAAGCTTTGTGCATAGATCTGCTGCTAAAGTGTGTAGTACTCTACTTGGCTTGCGAAGCTTGGTGTTAAGAAAGAAACTCGATCTGAAGAAAATAGGTAATATCTTAAAAGAGGTAAAGCTCCGTGCTTTGATAAGTGTAAGATAAGTAGAAATTTTTGTTTCAAAAGCATGAATTTAAGTATGTTTAATAGATTTTGTCCTAGTCTGAAAGCTAGGGCACAGTTGGAAGAAAGAGTTGATCTAAGTAAAGCTAATATAAATGAAGAAATATATGGTATTCCTATGCATAGAAATAATTTTTGGACTAATAAGTGGATGCAGGAACCTAGAAAGAATTTTTGTAGATTGCAGGTCCAACACTGTCATCCTAGTGCATAGTATAGAAGAGGTTGGGGAACATATAAAATAAAAAGAGGATTGACACTATGTTATAACTACATAAGACTAGGACATCTTACTAAGGAATTCCCTGATATAGGTCCTATTTGTCTTTGTTGTAAAATTGTTGGTCATGAGGTTGAGGATTGTCCGAGGATGATTGCTAAAGTTGAAAGGATGAACATGAGACAAGAAAACTATGAATAAAGTCAAGAGACTAAGAGCATGTTAGAGAATCATAAAGATAAAGAATCAGATAAAGCTAATACTATGTTATCACAATTGAAAAAAACAATGAGTGATCACAAAGATGTCAGTTTACCAGAGATCATGAAAGAAAAACAACGCATAAATGTAATAATAGGAGATTTCGACATAGACTGTGTCTTGTATGAAGAAACGCAAGTGAATACTATGACAAAAGGCACTTGGGAAACTTTGGGAAAGCCTAATATGGTACCTTCATTGGGAAGGATAGGTTTATTTAAAGGTAAGATGATAACCCTATGTGGAAGATTTACTAATGCACCTATTATTATCCATGGAACATCAACTAAAGAGGAATTTAAAGTCATTAAGTTTGTTGAGAACAATGCCCCTTTCCCACTTTTATTAGGAAAGAATTGGATTGAGAAAGATCATATCAGAACGAAAGAAGAGGAAGAAGCTATAGAAAAGAAAAAGCAATAACTAAGGGATTTCATAGATAGAAAAATAAACCGACTAATAGAAGAACAAGAAGATAAGTCGAAGCAACAGAAGGCAAGAGAATTAGTTGTCGAAGTTGAAAGAACTCAAGAAGGTTTGAAGGACCTATCCATGAAAGAAAGAAGAATACCCACCCTAGAATTAATAAGAGAAGGGATATTAACTTTGAAAACTTTGAAAGCACATCAGCAGTGCAAAGTCACTACACTAAGGGAAAATAAGAATAAGAATGGAGATAGGAATCCATAAATAGTTAGAGAAACTCAGACCAAAGGAAAGAAGGAAAGTAAGCTCAGTAAAAATAAATCCAAGTTAGAAAAGCTACATGAAGCTACAGAGAACAGATGGAAGCCTTCATAGACTGGAACCTCATAGGAGGCAGGTTCACAGGATTTGAACCTCGTCGGAACAACAGGACTATGCAGAATGGGACTTCACCATGGCGATGATATATGATCGTTGGAGGCACCCTGCCCGTTAGAATGACACTCTGGAATGGCTAGGAAACACATTTATGAGAGGATGGACCGCTTTTAGGATGTTGAGACCATGCCATAATGGACAGAGTCACATTGATGGAAGCATTCCTGCCTGTCGGAAGAATCTTTTATGAGGCCCTGCTCATTTAACCCATCAGACATTGTGTCGGGACTAATTTTTACCACCTATGATTAGCTGAGTTAACAGAGAATTGATTGTGTGTCAAGTTGTGTTATCAGAAACTAGATTTCATTGTTCGTTTGTATACTTATCTGTTCTCCTACCCCGACCTATCTGTTTAACAATGAGAATGTCAGGCGAACGTACTAAATTAGAGAAGTCTATCGAGGAGATATTCAAGAAGTTTATGGCTGATAAACCATTATCTAAAGGTGTACATGCATTTTCAACCAGGGGACTGCAGGCTTCCCCTTCGACTGGATGATGTTTGGGTCATGTCAACCCTGCAACTAAGTAGTTAAGTAATCATCGCAGCGATATGACTAATGCGAAGTAGATCCCATCGATCTTACTAGACTATATTCCACCTTTGGCTGACGCGGTTAACCATGACAACATCCCACAAGACTATGAGTACACTATGATCACCACATACATTCTAAAAGGAATACACGTAGTTGGAAGCTAGTTAGGACAGATCCCATTACTAAAGAATAACGACTTCAACCTAGGGGATATAAATAACTATGCTATGCTCGCATCCCACCGATACTTGATAAAGACAACTAGGATGAAGCCTCGCCTGGTCTCCCAGCCATGGATTAAGGAGATGGCGCAATCCACTATGATAAATGTGATGAAGATTCCCCATTTTAGCTGTCACCAGGAGGTTAACACTTTATTTAAACTCCTCTTTTCATGCTACCATGGTGGAGACTTGTGGCTCGACCGACATATTACTGTGTATCCTACACTGATCCACTTAATTACAAGATTAATCATGAAAGGACCCGACCCTTAGTAGTTTTACCAAGGGAAGGCCTCGAATCACTGCCTGGTACAACACATCAGGGAGGCTTACGGAGAAATCAAAAAGGGAAAGTGCAGCTACAAGGTAGCCTCTATATAGGATGGCATAGTGTGCCACACTTTCCAACTCATAGATGGTGTTATCACCCTGTAATTTCCCAGGGTGGGGAGGAAATCGGCAGGGGTAACCAAAAAACCTCTTTGAGTTGAGGATCTAGCCCTCCAAGACTCAAAGAGGGATATCTCTGTCTAATATGGCTTTATTTGAAGGGGATGTTAGGATAGTTATGAAGTATAAGGTTTACTTTTTAAGAATGGGTAGGTGTAGAGAAGAGGAACCATGGGAAATGGAGTCACAGTCTGAGATTCAATCAAAAACAAATTCTATAGACAACCTTATAAGGAAAGGTAGGAAAATTATTGTATCTTCATAAGGTTGAGGTATGGCAGAGGGGAAAAATGTTAAGAAGTCGAATTAAATACAGAGCAGTAAAGAATTATGCATTTAACTTTCATTGGAAAACATTGACATTGCTTTAAACTCGGAATAGGGTGTTTTTACACAAATCCTAATATTAAATCTCTTTAAAAAAATAAAGAAGAGAAACATATATGAAAATAGAGAAAAACACAATCACAATGAGAAAAAATTCACCAATGTATTTGACATAAGAATCACGTAACTGTTGCGACTATATTATTGGATTGATGAAAATACATAAAGCTCTGAGATATCTGATACAAGATTAAATCATGGTCCCCTGACTGATCCTCCCTGTGCATTTGACTCATTAATATATATTTAATGAAATCTCCCCAGGCTCAGGAGGTCGAATTCAACCACCTCGGCCAAAAATAGCAACAAATCCCCAACAACCTGGAACTGTCTGCCATGAAAAACTAGCTGAACTACTGAAAATAATGGGTCTACTTAGACCTCTATTTCTCCTCAACGGTGAAAAAACTGTAAAACCTCAAGGAGGTTATTGTATATAAGCATGTTTTGGACAAAAACCTCCTTTGGTTTCTCCAATTTCATCTCCAGATTGTTGAACCAACTCCCGCAACATCAGGACTGAAACAGAAAAACCGAAAATATGAAAAATGAGGTTGAAAGATGGCTTAGATTCTCCCAATTGGTAGAACCAGTTAAAAATATGGAAGAATTTTTTTTTCTTCATCTCGCTATGAAAAAAAACCTCTCTCTATTTTTTAAATTTCATTTCCATTTGCCCAGAATCCACCTCGGAAGTCGAAGTGTTAAACAGGAAAAACAAACGGTTTTGAAATTTTGGGTGAGCAGTTTGGAGGGGTAGGCGGTTTTGGTCGGACCCCCCTGAGGTGGTAAGTGTAATTGGGAGGGGGGGTCCAATTTCACCATATGGTGACACCCATCCCTCACAATACCACTAACTCGGACCCACCTTGGGGTGATGTGACATGAGGGAGGGGGGGGGGGTCCGAGTTGTACGGGGGAAAAGGTAAGTTTTTAATTTTTGTTTTATAGTTTATGTTTTGTTTTATTTGTTTTATTACTTTTTTTTATTATATTTATTTTAATTTTTTTTTATTTTATGTTCATTTAATTTTTAGTTGTATTTTAATATTTTGTTTTTTTAGACTTAGGATAATTTGTATTTTTCTTTATTTTTATTGTTTTTAATGTTTATTTTCTATTGATTTTTATTTAATGTTTATATTAATAAACTAACCTAATCATTAATGAACTAAATTAATAATTAATCATTAATTAATTAATAAATAATTACTAACAAGACTAACCTAGTTACAACTAATTTAATTATTAATTACTTAATTAATTAATTATTAACTAGCCTAACATATTTTAATTAATCTAACTACACTAACTTTTATTACTAACATTATTAACCTATTAATTAATCTAATTATTTGTTTAATATCCTAAGGTTGTCTATTCATGCAGGGATGAGTGATAGGCATGATGAAGTGAAGGGTGAGGGATTGCAAGACACAATGGTGGATGAAGGATGCAACAGGGTGATGAAGGATCGTGAGAAATGGGTGGAGGGGGAAATGGAATCAACCAAGCCCAGTAATCTAAATGTCTTCATCATGGGAGAAACACTAGATAGGCAGCTGAAGAAACAAGTTAACTATGATTATAGGACCCCAACATAGGATCCACCTGGAAATGGCAGCTCTTGCGGAGGTGTCAAGAATCTCAGATATCTGAACATGCAGACCAATGTTTTATTCGTTGGGCCATGGAGTCACTATAGCTACAATCTTCGGGCTGGCTCAGATTTGACTGAACACTGAACTAGATATTCTCAACTGTAAACTTTGTTGGAAACCATACAATACTAAAAAATATGCTCAAATGACAGAGCTTATTCAAAACTGCTACCTACCCTACACTACTGATAATTTTGTTGTTCTAAATGATACAATAATGTCAGTGCATCTAGTCAAACAACTATTCTAATGACTTTTCTCTTTCATTGTTTTCAATCAATATCAGAAATAGAACTAGTTGCATAGGCATCATGAATTGCTTTCCATCCTGATCTTCACAACACAAAGTTCTGGGACTGTGAACAGTTCCAAAAACTTTGGGAATCAATGGGAATTATGAAAAAAATAGCTCTTCCATGTAGACAACTATAGGATCATAATAGACATGACCTATCTCCTGATGTTCAAATTCAACCAATTCAATCTCATGATTTGGTACTATATTTATGCTGTCTAGATCCTCAAAAAATTCCTGATATGGATGCAAATGTTCAGATGGGCTTTGTAATGTGACTTCCATTGAAAAAGGAAATGAAGCTGACTAGCTGATCATGTCAATATCATAACAACTTTTCAGCCCATATCTAGATAATGGAAAATGACTTTGACAACACAAGTCATCCAACACATCAGATATTGGATCCTGTAGAAATTGAAATGATTGTTGCATTGGTTCCACTGAAACTTCTTGATTTTCCATGTGTTTATCCTTTGGTATATACTCAAAATTATTTTTCAAAAAATGAAATGAATTAAATCTTAATGGTATAGATTTATTTTGGATTAACTCATAATTTGTCTCAGGCTTTAAGCTTTCATATGGAATTTGAAAATCAAAGTAGATCAAGGGCTGCAATTCTGGGTTTAGAACAACCTCCATATCAACAATGGCATATTCAACTAATTGAACAAAAAATTCACCCTCCCTACTATTTGCAACCTGCTTACAATTTTCTCTCAAAAATTGAAAAGAAGAGAAACATAAGGGCAAATATTTTTCCCTTACTCTAAAATTTTCTGCATTTTCCTCATCGTTGTCATGATTACTGTGCAAAGGTTGATTGTCATATCTGAGTTGTAACTGATCTTATTCCTGCCAACGACATGATGTTGGTTTCTTTGAACAATCAACATCTATTTCAGCCTCATGATCATCAGCATACTGATCACACTTGGGTAGATTATCCAGGTGAGAAATTTCATCAAACATGCACATCATATTAGCTAGTTTTCCTCTGCAAGTTGAGATGGAGCTTCATCTTTGACTACATTGTGAATTGAATACATGAAAGAATCATTATCCAAACCATGGTACCAAGGATGAACTGCAAGTGTTTGGGGACATTGATCCTTGTCTATTCTAGAAATATTGGCACATGTGGTCTTTGAACAACAAGCTCATATTTTCTACTAATCCTCGGCATCATCTCATTGATTGTGTTTGTCAGAATATCTAGTTTCATTTCTGAAGATACCAAATGTTATTTTTCCATTCTATTTTTCTCTTCTACCTTTAACTTTGCCTTTCTGTTCAGCAAGTTAGCTTCCACATTAACTACAATCTTTTGCATTTCTTCAAGGGTTGCAGTGTTCCTTTCTCTTAATTGGAATTCCATCTTAGGATCGAAGGAATATGGGTAATGCAAAAGGGATAATCCTAGGGGTGGCCTTATATCAGTATGCATTACATGATATACCTTATTAAACCTTGTTGAAAACTATTGTATTGTTTCCCCTAGCTGCCTTTTCAAATGGTCATACTCTTCTAAGATGAGAAAGACATTTCTCATGATCACCTGTCAATCTAGGAAAACTTGCATGAATTGATGGAAATTTCTAATGCTTGCAGCTGGAAGACTCTTAAACCAATTTTTAACTTTACCTTGCAATGATAGAGAAAACATGTTGATTCATACATCATCATCTTCCACCTCAAACAAATCAAGAAAATCCTCAAGACTTTGGATATGTTTTTCAACAACGATCTTCACGTTTTCCCGATCAAACCTGGGAAGATTATTGATGTAATTGACAGGGAAATCATGGAGAATAGGAGGAAAATCTAGGGGCTTGTATCTTTCTGGGATTTTTGCAGGTAAAGGAGGTAAAGCAAGAGGCTTATAATCATTTGACAACTTGGAAAAAGTGGGAGATAAAGCATGAGGCTCATGTCTCATTAGGATTTATACAGGTTCATCTGGGATGTGCACATGTGTATGAGTATGTACATGATCTACAATTTGGGGCTTGATCTCTTGAGGATCATCAATTAGTAGGTGGTCAATGCAATCTTCAACAATGTACTTTTGATCAAATTTTTAATAAGATAGAACATAATTACAGATAAAACCAAAGATGTCTTGAATGCAATTTGGGCTTGAGTACCTGATCTTTCTGGGCTTCTTGGTCATGCTTTAGGTTCTTCCTCCAGTGGAGTATTTGAGTTGGCACTGTCTGGATTTGATTAGAGTCGCCAGGTGAAATTTTTTAGCCTTCTTGTATCTGCTCACTGTCCACCATCAATGATTAGATCTGGAACTTAAAGTGCAATACTGGAGAAAGTTCCCTAGTATGGTCGCCATTTTGTTATCACCCTGTAATTTCTCAGGCCGAGGAGGAAATTGGTAGGGGCAACCACAAAACCGCTTTGAGTCGAGGATATATCCCTCCAAGACTCATAGAGGGATCTCTCTGTCTAATATAGATTTATTTGAAGGGGATGTTAGGTTAGTTATGAAGTATAAGGTTTATTTTTTAAGAATGGGTAGGTGCAGAGAAGCGGAACCGTGCGAAATGGAGTCACAGTCTGGGATTCGATCAAAAAAAAATTCTACAGACAACCTTACAGGGAAAGGTAGGGAAATTATTGGATCTTGATAAGCTTGAGGTATGGAATAGGGGAAAAAATTTAAGAAGTCGAATTAAAGACAGAGCAATAAAGAATTATGCATTTAACTTTCAGTGGAAAACATTGACATTGCTTTAAACTGGGAACATGGTGTTTTTACATCAATACTAATCTTAAATCTCTTTAAAACAATAGAGAAGATAAGAACATATGAAAACAGAGGAAAACAAAATCACAGTGAGAAAAAATTCACCAATGGATTTGACACAAGAATCTTGTAGCTGCTGCGACTGTATTATTGAATTGATGAAATTAGAGAAAGCTCTATGAGTTCTGATACAAGATTAAATCATGGTCCCCTGACTTCTCCTCCCTGTGCATTTGAATCAATAAAATATATGGAACATACTCTCCCCAAGCTCAGGAGGTCGAAGTCAACCACCTCGGCCAAAAATAACAACAAATCCCCAAAAATCTGGAATTGGTCGCCATGAAAAACTGGTCAAACTGCTGAAAAAAAGGGGTCAACTCAGACCATTGTTTGTCCTCAATGGTGACACCTGTGTAAAACTTGAAGGAGGTTGTTGTATATGAGAATGTTATAGACAAAAACCTCCTTCAGTTTCTCCAATTTTGTCTCTATATTGTCTAAATAGCTTCATAAAATCAGGTCTGAAATAGAAAAACCAAAAATCTGAAACGTGAGGTTGAAAGATGGCTTCGATTCTCCCAACTGGTTGCACCTGTGAAAAATATGGAAGATTTTTTTTTTCTTCACCCCATTCAAAGAAAAAACGTATCTCGTTTTTTTAAATTTCATTTCCATTTACCTAGAATCCACCTTGGAAGTCGAATTGTTAAACAGGTAAAAAAATGGTTTTGAAGTTTTAGGTGAATGGTTTTGCAAGGCTAGGCGGTTTTGGTCAGACTCCGTGAGGTGGTAAGTGGTATTGGGAGGGGGGCTCTGAGTTCACTATATGGTGACACCCATCCCTCACAATACCACTAACTTGGAATCCCATTGGGGTGATGTGACGTGAGG
>SNQJ01S0020953.1:25334-82473 GCA_010110895.2 Picea sitchensis
GTAAGTGGGGAAAAGTTAAGTTTTTAATTTTTGTTTTATAGTTTATGTTTTGTTTTATTTGTTTTATTACTTTGTTTTATTATATTTATTTTAATTTGTATTTATTTTATGTTTATTTAATTTTTAGTTTTATTTTAATATTTTGTTTTTTAGACTTAGTATAATTTGTATTTTTCTTTATTTTTATTGTTTTTAATGTTTATTTTCTATTGATTTTTATTTAATGTTTGTATTAATAACCTAACCTAATTATTAACAAAATAAATTAATAATTAATTAATAACAAGACTAACCTAGTTACAACTAATTAATTAATTATTAACTAGTTTAACATATTTTAATTAATCTAACTACACTAACTTTTATTACCAACATTATTAACCTATTAATTAATCTAATTACTTGTTTATTATCCTAAGTCTGTCTATTCATGCAGGGGTGAGTGATGGGCATGATGAAGTGAAGGGTGAGGGATTGAAACATGCAATGGTGGATGAAGGATGCAGCAGGGTGATGGAGGATCGGGCGAAATGGGTGGAAGGGGAAATAGAATCAACCGAGCCCAGTAAGCTAAATGTCTTCATCACGGGAGAAATGCCAAATATGCAGCCGAAGAAACAAGTTACCTATGATGATAGGACCCCAATAGATGGCAAGCTCGTAAGAAAGAACCGCCCCACACATGTCACCGGGTTTGTGGTGGACCTCGCAGAAAAATGTGTGGAGGGAATGCAGATGAATTGGACGAGTTACCTTGTCAATGATCTTGAGAAATACTATTGTAAAGATCAAGATCATGGGTATGACTTCCATTGTAGTTGGATGATCGTGTTGATTTCATTTGTCGCTTGGAAAATTCCTTAAGGAGCCACCTTTTCAGATATTGAACAACTAGAGTTTTTGGTCGCTAGGTTCTCTACCTTGTGGTACACCAATTATAGGTGGAAGCAATGGCACTTAAACGTTGTGGTCCATGCATATTATCAACAACTGAAGGTTTCCATTGAAGCATTTTCACGCATGACACCATGCACCTTACACCAGTATAGATTGATAGCCAAGTTCCACGCATATCGACATTTTATCTATATCACTGCACGCAAAGATGAGAGCAAGGAAGAGTTATAGTCATATTACAAGGTGACAGTGAATACATGGAGAAGATCACGAAGGAAATCCCTGAGGAGTTTCTTGTACTTGTTACCAATGTAGAACTCTCTGACACTGACATAATATGAAACCCCCTACTCACCCAGGTTGATCATGTCGGACAGTCTAGTGGGACAAAGAAGAAGAAGGAAAAGGAGGAAGTACAAAATATAGAGACTGATGAGGAGGACAACACCTCTGAAGAAAATGGATCTAGCTCGCTAGGAGGAGGAGACAAAGAAAATGGACAAGGAGAAGGGGATGAAGGAGAAAAGAAATGAGAAGGAAAATCTACACTGCCTCAAGATCTCCCTACTGAAGCAATAACACCACAAAATAGGAAGGTTTCTCTATAGAAACCTTTAGCAAGAAAGAATACGTGCGCCGATAAGCCCCAGTTATAGGCCATGCTCATGGATGACGATATTATTTTGGTCTGTGGAGCCATGGAGGGTGCTTCTGTTGACATCTTTCATAGATATGGAGCAAAGCAAGAGGAGATATATTGAAGGATTGAGAAGGAACTGAAGGAGATACAAAAATCCATTCGCACAGTACCTACTGTGCCCCCCTCGTCACAGATTGCAAAATTGGGGGATGAACCATTCGAATTCATAAGACTTGCATATGCGACAAAGGCTCGACTTCATAAAATCACGAAAGAAAAGGAGAAGGCTACATAAGCTTTGAAACAAGAAAAAGAGGAAGTCTTAGAGAAATTATGAGTAGTGCGGTACTATGTAACTGCCTATGAAAATGAGAAAGAAGAGTTCCAGGCGATGATCCATGAGGAGAAGGAGGAGCTTCAGAGAGAAAAAGAGTAGTTGCTCACAGAACAAGTTATCATCAAAGAAGCAATGAATAGAGCATGTTTCTTTGTGCCAGGATTGGCATAGGAGGAACAAGAGTCAGTCAAGGTTCAAGTGGTGAAGCTCTCTGAGACCATCCAACAACTTCAATCCAGGATAAAGAAGTTGGAGATCCAAGCAGTACTGAGCACCTCGTGGGAGGTGCATGACCAGAGGGAGGAAGCTGCTAAGAATGTAGTAGTAAGGATTAGAGCCCTCGCCTCAGAATGAAAAAAATTGAGCAATAGAAGTGTGCAGACTTACGAATGCCTTGCAAAATATACATAGCTAAGGAAATTGGAAGTGCAGTTACAGGAGGCACAATAGAGGCATTGTCAGTATAGGCACAGATGAATCTTCTCACTGTAGTTTAAAGAATGAAGAGGTCCTAGGAACAACACGTAGTGCAGCAGCAGATTACTATCATCCAGGGTAGAGTAATGGAAGTTGCGAAGAAGCTACCACTTATGTAGGATGAAGCCTGCAAGGTATTCAAAGAAATTGAAGGATAAGGCTCTCAACTGGACCAAGTGGTTGAAATAACGGAACAATGCCTAGAAGGACTTGTTATACATAAAATGATCCAAGAGCTTGTTGAGAAGGAGGCTCAAGAAAAGCAGCAAGTTGAGGCATCTCGAGTGAAGCTCGAGGGCTTCGAAGAAGCATTGTCGAGACCTAAGTGACTCGGGATGAGTCACAGGTGAGTGTTCGGGGCCTGTTGGCCCTCGACTAATTTTTGAGGAAACCTTGGTCAAGCTTGAATACTTTTTGGACTTTGACATAGAGATTGAGGAAGGAGCACCCGAGTGGAGTTGAGATCGTGGATCTCACTTATTTTGCAGGCTATGTGGACCCAACAAGGGGTTCCTTAGGGTTTTTGTAATGGGTTATGGGATGTTGGCCCATGGGGTTTACCCATGATTAGGCCTTATTGTAAAAGTATAAATAATTAAGAATGTAATGTAGAAAGGAGTCAATAGCTTGTAAGGCTAAGTGCAAGTAGTTATGAGTTTCTTTGTGAAACATAATGTGTATGTAAGGATCTATGTTCAATAGAGAAGTTGGCTCTATGCCTTGACCTAGTTTTGGGAAGGAGGATCCGGTGCTCAGTGCGCAGATCTCGTGTCTAGTGAGAAGCTCAGCTTTGTGTCTTAGTGCACAGGATCAACTTAATGTAAGACATTGAAGAATAATAAAGAAGATGAAGCAGTAGGTGGACATAGCCCCACACTAGGGTGAACCACGTATATCTTGTGTCTTTTCGGTTGCTTTGTGTTGTGTTTCTTATGTTATGAATCTGCTTAGTGATTTTATTATTCTGTATGTTAGATAGATCTGTTGATGCTTATGCTTTAGTTGTGTTAAGGATGAAGGAATGTTAGACCTAACTCAATGCTATGTGCTAAATGATCGAAGTGTTTAATCTTTATTGTTACTACGTTGATCTACCTTTTGGTTTGTTCTGAGAGGTTAATGAAGCTAATGAACTAATGCATATCACATTTTAAGTGTTGATAGAATACTCTATGAAGTGTTATTATCATAGATCTGTGTCCCAACTTGGTTAGAGACACTTGAGCCTGTAACCCCCCTTGCTTCTACCTTGGGTGAGACTTCGCCTGCTTCGCAAGTGTTGCCGAAAGGCTCGGTAGTTAGGGTTTTGTTGGTGCATTATTAGCCTTGAACCATGGGTATGCCCCTGTTCCAACAAAACACAACATTAGACTACCACTGCTTCGTCATGTTGTTGGTGTACCACAAGGTGGAAAACCTAGCGGCCAACAACTCCAAGGGTTCGATCTCTAGGAAGGTGGATCCTTTAGGAATTTTCCAAGTGACAAATGAGATCAAAATGATCAACTAGCTGTAGTGGAATTCATATCCCAAATCCTGGGCTTTGGGTTAATATTTCTCTATCTCATTGACGAGGTAACTTGCCCAGTTCATCTGCATGCCCTCCACACATTTTCCTGTGAGGTCCACCACGAACCCGGTGACCTATGTGGGTCAGTTCTTCCTTATGATATTTCCAGCTATGAGTTGTAAATCGAGGCACACTTCACCATCCTATATAGAGGCTACCTTGTAACCTCACTTTCTTTTTTCAACTTCTCTGTAAGTTACCTTGATGCGTTGTGCCAGGGAGCGGTCTGAGCCCTTCCATGGATAAAACTGTTGAGGGTCAGGTCCCTTCATTCTTAAGCCTATGATCTAGTGGATCAACACTGGATCCACAGTAATACTTTGTTCAAGCCATAGGTATCCACCATGATAGCACGACAAGAGGAGTTTAACGGAAGCGTTAACCTCTTGGTGGCGGCCAAAATGGGGAATCTTCATCACATTTATCACAGTGGACTGCGCCAGTCCTTTAATCCATGGATGGGAGACAAGGTGAGGCTTCTTCCCAGTTGACTTCGTCAAGTAGCCATGGGGTGCCATCATATCATAGTTATTTCTGACTCCTAGATTGAATTCGATTTTATTTAGTAGCGGGATTTGTCCTAACTGACTCCCGACTACGCGTATTCCTTTTTGAATGTACGCGGTGAATACAGTGTACTCAAAATCTCATGTGATTTTGTCACGATTAACTGTGCCAGCCAAAGGTGGGATATAATCTAGTAGGATGGACATGATTTGCTTCGCATTAGCCAGATCACCGTGGTGCTTACTTCTTTTCTCATTCACGGGGTTGACATAGCCAGAATGACGTCTAGTCGAAGGGGAATCCTGCAGCCCCCTAGTCGATGATGCATTGACACCTTCTGATAACGGTCTGTCAACCATTATCTTCTTGAGGACTTCCTTTACATACTTCTATAATTCACTAGGTTCACCCGAAATTCTAACTTTTAAATAGATAGGTCAGGGTAGGAAAATGGATACGTGAGGTAGAAAAATAGACAACGAGGTCTAGTTTCTGATAACACATCTCGACACACAATGAATTCTCTTTTTGGATCAGTTAATCATGAGTATCAAAAGGTTGTCCTTAAGCAGTGACCGACAAGTTAAATAAGCAGGGCCTCGTAACAAATGCTTCCAACGGCCAAGAATGCTTCCATCAATGTGAATTTATCCATTATGGCATGGTCTGAACATCCAAAAGAGGTCCATCCACCCATAAATGCATTTTCTAACCATTCTGGAGCATCATTCTAATGGTCAGGGCACCTCCAACGGTCATATAAATTCGCCAAGGCGAAGTCCAATTCTGTGCAGTCCTCCTGCTCCAACGAGGTTCAAATCCTGCAAACCTTTCTCTTGTGAAGTCTTCCATTTGTTCTTTGTAGCTTCTTGTAGATTTTCCAACTTATCTTTCTTTTTATTTATCTTCCTTTCCTTATTTCCTCTAATCTGAGTCTCTCTAACTATTTTTGGATTCCTCTTTCCATTTTTATTCTTATCTTCCCCTAGCGTAGTGACTTCGCATTGTTGATGCACCCTCAAAGGGTCTGAAGTTAATAATTCCTAGGTGGATATAATTCATTGTTGAATGGATAGGTCCTTCAAACCTTCTTTCATTCTTTCAACCTTGACAACTAATTCTCTTTCCTTCTGTCCCCCCTATGTTGTTACTTTGTTCTATTTCTTTGACTTATCCTCTTGTTCTTCTATTAGTTGATCTATTTTTCTAGCTATGAAATCCCTTAGTTCTTTATTTTTCTTTTCTGTAGCTTTTTCCTCTGCTTTCCTTTTGATCTGATCCTTCTCAATCCAAGTCTTACCTAACAAATGTGGGAAAGGGGCATTGTTCTAAAAAAACTCAATGACTTCAAATTCCTCTTCAGTCAATGTTCCATGAATAATAATAGGTACATTAGTAAATATTCCACATAAGGTTATCATTTTTCCCTTAAACAATCTTATCCTTCCCAATGAAGGTACCAAAGTAGGCTTTCCCAAAATTTCCCAAGTGTCTTCTGTCACAATATTCACTCGATTTTCTTCATCCAAGACACAATCTATGTCGAAGTCTTCTATTCTTTCACTTATGCGTTGTTTTACTTTCAGGATCTATGGTAAATTGACATCTTTTTTAACATCCATCATTTCTTACAATTGTAATAATGTAGTTTGAGCTTTCTCTAATTCTTTCTCTTTATGATTCTCTAACATTCCCTTAGTATCTTGACTTCCTTCATAGTTTTCTTGTCTCATGTTCATTCATTCAACTTTAGCAATCATCCTTGGACAATCCTCAACCTCATGTCCAAAATTCTTACAACAAAGACAAATAGGACCTGTGTCAGGGAATTCCTTAGAAATATGTCTCAGTCTTTTGCAATTATACTACAATGTCAATCCCGTTTTCCTTTTAAATGTTCCCCAGCCTCTTCTGGACTACGCACTAGGATCACAGTGCTGGATCCGCACTCTGCAAAAAATAATTCTAGGTTCCTACATCCACTTATTAGTCTGAAAATTATTTCTGTGCATAGGAATAACATATCTTTATTCATTTCTATTAACTTTACTCAGATCAACTCTTTCTTTCAACTGCGCCCTAGCCTTTAGACTAGGGCAGAATCTATTAAACATACTTAAATTCATACTTTAAAAACAAAAAATTTCACTTATCTTCCTCTTGTCAAAGAACAAAGCTTTACCTCTTTTAAGATCTTACCTCTTTACTTCAGATCATATATCTTTCTTAGCACAAAGCTTCACAAGTCAAGTAGAGTATTGTGCACTTCAGTAGCAATTCTATGCACAAAGCTTCTTTTTTCTTTTCTTTAGTTACCAACAATCACAGTTTTAGGTCCCGACAATGGAACCATTTTTTGGCATAGGGACAGACCCAAGTTTCAATGCTTAACAACGCACCAACAAAACCTTGACTACCATCCCTTTTAGAGACACCTGCGAACCGGGCGAAGTCTCACCCAAGGTAGAAGAAGGGGGGGTTATAGGACACAAGTTTTTGTAACCAAGATGGGACACAGATCTGTGATAATAACACTTCGTAGGGTATTCTATTAACACTTAGAAGATGACATGCATTGGTTTCCTAATCTTAGTGACATCGCAAAACATACCCAAATATAGATTGACAGAGTAACAATAAATTATTAAATATCATGAGCACTTAGCATTGAGTTAGATCTAACATTCATTTATCCTTAACACAAGTAAAACACTAAGCAACAATAGATCTATCTATCATAGATAATAATCAAAGCACTGAGAATATTCACAACACAAAGCAACCCAAAGACACAAGATATACGTGGTTAACCCCAGTGTGGGGCTACATCCACCATCCTCTTCACCTTATTTATTATTCATCTGATTCATACATTCATTCATTCCTATGCACTAAGACACAAAGACAGTCTTCACATTAGACAGGATATCTACGCACTGAGCACTAGATCCTCCTTCTAAAACTAGGTCAAGGCAAAGAGCCAATTCTCTATCAAGCACAGAGCCTTACTCACATACATTCCCTTGCACAAAGCTAATCACATTACTTGCACTTCGCTCTCCACTCTTCTCTAAAATCTTCTACTTCTACCATACATTCTTACTTATTTATACTTTTACAATCCCTTACAATAAGGCCTAATCATGGGTAAACACCATGGGCTGACATCCCATAAAAACATTAAAAAAATGCTAGAGAACCCCTTACTGGGTCCACATATCCCACAAAATAAGTGAGATCCACAATCTCAGATCCGCCTAGGAGCTCCTTCTTTGAACAATGTGTTGAAGTTCAAAAGTGGTCCAAACCTAACCAAGGTTTCCCCAAAACTTGGTCGAGGGCCAACACTAGCCAACACTTCAAAAAGACACTGAAGAATATGTATTGCATTATGATTAGTGTTGGGGAAGCTTACAAAAAGGGATGATATGCCATTACAAATACAAGTATCAATGGAACCCTTTGAAAAGTGGGGCTTAGACTTTGTAGAATACATCAACCCACCATCCAACCAAAAAGATCACATATTGGTTTGTACTAATGACTTGAAAACATGATAGAGTGAACTTAATGAAAAATGCCAAAGAGGAAAAAGTAGAATAATTTTTGTATAAACGCAGTGTCTGCACTACTTTCTAGCATTGCATGTGAAAATTTGGCTCATGTTAATTATGGTTTATAATTGGAAAGTAGGGCGCGCAAATTCGATTGGGCAATTAACTTCCCAAGAAATTAGAAGAAAGAATTTTTATGATTTATGGAAACTAAGTTGTACATAAGTTCATGAACTTGTTAAATTGTTTATCCTAAAAAACTTTTTTGGCTACACATTTTGCAAAGTTAACAACATTTAGATCAAAACAGGATCAACACAAGTTTAGAATCATGGAAGATGTGTAGGGAGTTTACATCCATGGAGAATATATCATAGGAATGTATGTCCATATGGGTAATGAAGGTACAAATTCAAATGGACATGGATAAGGTAAGGAATAAAGTATGAACTTGGAAGAGACCATAATAAGTTTGCAAAAGGATGTCATGAGTTATAAAGATGAAACTGAGAGGTTTATGAAATCCAAGGAACAACATGAAGACTTGAACATCAAGTTAATGTAGAGGTTGGGCATAATTGAGAAGAAGATGGATAAAGAGACTAATTCAAGCAGATCAAGGAGCCATAAGTGTCATGATAAGAAGAAAAGAACAAGAAGTGTTTGAAAGCATCACCATCACTCTCCAAGGCATTCAACTAGGAGATCTCGCAACAGTGCAATTCCATCTCTTGTCAGGAAGCAAAAGAAGAAGTCTGGATTGGATGAACTTCAAGGGGAAATGAAAAAAAATAGCACCTACTACTTTTGATGGTGAACATAAGAAGGATGAAGATGAAAAGGCATGGCTGCTAAACACGAGGAAGTATTTTCAGTTTCATAATTACTCTTCACATGAAGAAGTTAAACTTGCTATTTATCAGCTCAAGGGAAAAGCATCAATTTGGTGGGACCAATATATGAAATATAAGATATTGACGAGAAGAAAGTGACTTGGAGGGAATTCAAAATGTGTTTTCAAAGGAAATACTTGACTAAAATATACTATGATAAGAACATGAAGGAATCCTGTGAACTCAAGATTGGGAGTATGACCAGAGATGAGTATGAAAGGAGGTTTTTAGAGCTGCTGAAATATGTTTCCTTCATCAAGGATGAGCAAGTTAAATTTAGACATATTTGAGTGGGATGTCATCATTTATCAGTGACAGGATACAATATGAAGATCCCAAAACATTGGAGGAAAATATAAGAAGGAATAAGTGTCTTTATGATCAACATAAATGGAAATCAACTTACCAAAAAGCTTGGGAAGACAAGAAGAAAAGAAAAATCGAACAAAGGAAGAAGGGAACTAAGCCACCATTCTTCAGGAAAAACCAACTTCTAAAGAGTCCATAATGACAGAGACACTGGGACAAAAACCAAGGTAACCACCTATTCAATATTGGGGTTCTAAGGTAGATCACATGTACAGAGATTTCCCTCACAGAAATGAAAAAGTGAGGACTATTCACAATGCGTAATAAGCTGAAATAATGGAGAACATGGGAAGAAGTATACCTAGTATCTATGCATCCTTGGACAACAAGGAAGTTGAATTTTAGTTACATATGATGGAAGTATAAGTTAATATGAATAACCAAGCCATTGTTATTTTAATTGATTCAGTTGCTAGTCATAGTTATCTAGATCCTAAGTTGGCGGAGAGATTGTATTTTCTAATAAGAAAGCTTGGAAAACCTTGGATGGTGCAGCTAGCTACACAGGATAAAAGGAAAATAAATGAGATGGTTAAGGCATTTCCAATGAACATGAATGGAGTGAACACTAATGTATATTTGAACATCATACTTTTAGGTTCCTATGAATTCCTAATCGATATGGATTGGTTGGACCAACATCATGTTGTCCTAGATTGTTATAGTAACGCATTTAATTGCTTGGATGAGGAAGGAAACTTAAGGATAGTACAAGGAATTCCCATAGCAGTAATTGTTAGAGAATTTTCAGCTTTGCAGCTAAAGAAAAGTTATAGGAAAGGGTGCCAAATATTAGTCGTGTAGATGGAAGAGAAACCTAAGGATAAGGTGTCAGATATTGAAGATTATGCATTCCTAAAAAAGTTTGAAGATGTATTCAAGGAAATACTAGGATTTCCACCTAAAATGGATATTTATTTCTCCATTAATATGATGTCGGGAGTGTTAACACATAATATTGTATTATAATTTGAAATAATTTCCCAAAATACAATTTCTATAAGAGGGTTCCTGTACTTTTGGACAACTTGACTTCAAGTCAGTTTTTCAGGAGTTTTGAGAAGGCTTTTTCAGTACTTGATGAATCCATTGTGTAGAAGACATCATAATATTCTCAACCATATCTCTTGCAGCCCAAAAATCCTTTGGGAAGGCCTCCAAACAACCTCTCAAACACCACATTGTGTTTTTGCTGAGAGCACGCTGCACTTCTCCAATTTTTGAGTGACTAACTTAAAACTTGGATTATGAAGAAATGAGAAGGTATTTTTGAAAAGTGGAGGAGGTTTTTGTTCATCACATAACAAATAACAAAAACCTCTCTCATTTTTGTAAAACATGTTATGGTTAGAGATATATTAGATATAGAAAAGGCTCTACCGAATCACCTAGATAGACACACAAAGGGAAATACAAGATCACCTAGCCAGACACACAAAGGGTGCTACGAAATGTGCAGAACTATTTTACAGCAGTGCTACGAAATTTCCTATAGCAGTTACTATTTGGATATTTTCCTTGTTGGGAGATTTCCACTTGTGAAGGAAGTTTGAATGGTCTCCTAGGAGTTTTTTGGACATGATATACATGTGTTCCATCTTCAGATCAATGAGGATGACCTGTTTCAAAAGGCATTTATCATCATAGAAAAAATCCCAAAAAAATAGGAATTTGTTAGGCTTTTGTTGGAATCTTTTGTAACAAGACTCCTAAATGGAGGAGGATCCTATTTAACTCCTTGGTTTTGACCTCCTTAGGTTAGATAGAGATTATTCACTATAAATAAAAGGGTTTTTGATGAGAAAGGGGTTGGATTCATGAGTCAAGAGAGGAGAGAGTTGGAGGAGCATTTTTTGTTTCTCATTTGTAAGCTTGAGGGCCTATTTGTAATGACATTTTCTGCCATTAATGATTCATGAAAGTTGTTACCAGATTTTCTTCTTTGTTTTCCCACTTCTTTGTTATCTTCTTGCTTGAACATATTGCAGGTTTTGAAGATCATAGCTACCATTGATTGATGGATTCATGAACAATAGAGGATTTGTTGTAGCTTTCTCATTAAATCGGTGTTCATTGTTTAAGAAAATATTTATCTATTGCAGAAAGGATCTATGTATAAAGGATGTTCTTCCTTTTGTCATATTCACCATGATTCTACTCATAATTATATATCTCTTTGTATTATATATAGTTTGATTGCCTTTGATTTGTAGGATGTTATGGCTCCATGCCCAATGTAATGCCTCTGCAAACATTTTTTTTCCCTTTCCCTTTCTTTCCTAGTCTTGATGATCCACCTACTCAAACCATTTAATCCATTTATATTTTGATGGGTACTGGGCTTGCACTTACAATAGTCTAAGTTTGACTCTCAGTGCTAACATTTTTGGTGTCGTTGCCTGGGAACGAAGTGTGAATCTAGCTTCCTTGGGAGAACAACATAGATCTAACTCTTGATGATAGACAAGAGAGTGATACAGAAAATTGAATGTAATCATCTACCTGGAGACTCCACAATCAAAGACTCAACTGGGGAGGATCTTGTTGATAGAAATATGACCATAGGAAAGGGGATGACCAAGTATCATCTTATGAGATTTCTTCATGAACTTTTGTTTTTCTTTATTGTCTCAGTTTTTTCTTTTCCCTTAACATATAAAGAGGATCATCTTGTTCTTTGTTTATTCAGATGAGAATCAACATTATTTTATATATCCATCCTTGCTAGAAGAATATTTGCATCTTGCTTGTGTTGTTGATGTTGGTCCTAAAACTTCGTTTCATCCTATTGAGAAGAACGAGGTTTATATCTCTATCCCTCCCAAACATACTCAGCCTCGTGACCATGAGAATGATAAAAGTGATTCAAAGCCTTCTCAGATCTCAATATATTCAGTTATTATTGAGACTTTCCATCAGCTTGTTAATCCTCATGTTCATCCCACTTCTTTTCAAACTAGAATCAAGATAAATATGTTCAAGCCTTTAAAGCTTCCATATATCCTTCATCCTTATCTTATTGATTTCCTTGAGTACCTTCCCCATTTTTCTAGAGAGGATTATGTCACAGCCGAGAGGCATTTGGGGGCCCTTGAAAATTTTGTTGATCAGTTTGAGATAGTTCATGATGATGTTACTATGAGGTTGTTCTCCAAATATTTGCTTAGAGATGATGCAGTATGGTTTAAGAGTTTGAGAGCCAATTCCATTGGTTCTTGGATAGAATTGTCCAATACTTTTCTAAAGAATTGGGGTGAGAACACGTCTCTTTATTTGTACATTGCTGCTTTTTATTCCTTGAGGAGAGAGGAAGACGAAGTCTTGTCTATCTTGAATAGAAGGTTCTACAACATTTATCATGACATGCATTTGGAGATCCAGCCTACAGAGACTGTTGCCATGGTATACTACAATATGTCTCATCATTTAGAGCTTGTCCTTCTCCTATTAGAAAGGAAGTCTTCATCCTTAGAATGCTTAATTTAATATGCCCAAGAAATTGAGGAGAACATACATGGTTCCAAGAGATTTTGAGATCCAACTTACTTTGAAAATATGCATGTACATGAGCAAGGGAACTGTCAGTATGTTTCATTTTTTGAGCATGAAGGAAGTGAGTATGAAGCAGATTTGGAACAATAGTAAGGATGTAAGTATATTTCATATTCAGATCAGAATTCTTCATTGTTGGCAGATGTTTCTATGGACAGGTATGCATGGCATGTTGACGATCAATTTTCAAACATTTTGATCATGAGGTAATTGATGATTGCATAGGTAATTAAATGTTTCTATCTGATAATCATCAATATGCTTTAAACCATGTTTTATCATCATCTTGTGATCATCATTCTAAAGAGAAATTTGTTGCTATCGATGATCAAAATTTGATCACAATAAGACTAGAGGGTTATTAGTTTTCAAGCAAAGATGTAGTCATGGATGAACAATTGTTTTTTGTTGATCAACATATTTTTTTATATTGGTTTCAAGGATCCATTTGCAGCCTTATGGGGGTCTTATTTTTTATCTTATCAGAACATTTCAGATTACATTTATTCACCAGCACTTCCAGGTGAGTTTTGTGTCCTGAAGGAATTTGTATTACTGCTATTATATTTCAGACATTACCTTTTGATCAATGGTATGGACAAGATCATTTCAATTTTGAAACTACTTGAGTGACTATTATGGAAGTCTGCCTTTACTTGACCAAGTTGCAGATCTGGTTAGAGGTAGGGTAGCATAGGAAATAAGCTCATTTTTCAAGAAATTACTTTCCTTTAGTTTGCAGCAGATGTATCAGTTAGATTTCTTGAATAAGTGTCATTTTTTTACAATGTTCAGAGATTGGTTGCACAGTTGAATCCATAGCCCAATGGACAAGGAAACTGGAATTGCATGTTCTTGGTAGCTCACAGGGAGCATGCCATCCCCTGTGGATCTAGATGTTAACACATAAGATTGTATTATAATTTGAGATAATTTCCCAAAATACAATTGTTGTGGAGGGTTCCTGTACTTTTGGACGTCTTGAATTCAAGTCAGTTTTTTCGAAGTTTCGAGAAGATGTTTTGAGTACTTGATGATTCCATTGTGTAGAAGACATCATAATATTTCCAACCATATCTCTTGCATCCCAAAACTCCTCTAGGAAGGCCTCCAAACACCATCTCAAATACCACACTGTGTTTCTACTAAGAGCACACTGGGCTTCTATAATTTTTGAGTGACTAACTTAAAACTTGTATTATGAACAAATGAGAAGGTATTTTTGAAAACTAGAAGAGGGTTTTGTTCATCACATACCAAATAACAAAAATCTATCTCAATTTTGAAAAACATGTTATGGTTAGAGAGATATTAGATACAGAAAAGGCACTACAGAATCACCTAGACAGACACACAAAGGGTGTTGTGGAATCACCTAGCTAGACACACAAAGGGCGCTACAGAATGTGTAGAACTGTTTTACAACGACACTATGAAATTTCCTGTAGTGGTTACTGTTTGGATATTCTCCTTTTTGGGATATTTCCACCTATCAAGGAAGGTTTGAATGGTATCCTAGGATTTTTTTGGACATGAGAGAAATGTGTTCCATCTTCAGATCAATCAGGATGACATGTTTCAAAAGGCATTTATCATCATAGACAAAATCCCAAAATAATAGGAATTTGTTAGGATTTTGTTGGAATATTTTGTAACAAGACTCCTAAATGGAGGAGGATCCTATGTAACTCCTTGGTTTCGACCTCCTTACGGTAGATAGAGATTATTCACTATAAATAAAATGGTTTTTGATGAGAAAATGGTTGAATTCATGAGACAAGAGAGGAGAGAGTTGGAGGAACAGTTTTAGTTGCTCATTTGTAAGCTTGAGGGCCTGTTTGTAATGAAATTTTTTGCCATTTAAAATTCATGAGAGTTGTTATCATATTTTCTTCTTTATTTTCCCACTTCTTTTTTATCTTCTTTCTTGAACATATTGTAGGTTTTGAGGATCATAGTTGCCATTGATTGATGAATTCATGAACAACAAAGGATCTATTGTAGCTTGCCCATTAAATCATTGTTCATTGTTTAACAAAATATTTATCTATTGCAGAAAGGATCTATGTATAATGGATGTTCTTCCTTTTGTCATATTCACCATGCTTCTACTCATCATTATATATCTCTTTGTCTAATATACAGATTGATTTACTTTGATTTGTAGGATGTTATGAATCCATGCTGAATGGAATGCCTCTGCAGACATTTTGTTGCCCTCTCCCTTTCTTTCCTAGTCTTGATGATCCACCTACTCAAACCATTTAATCCATTTATATTCTGATGGGTACTCGGCTTGCACTTACAGCTATATAAGTGTGACTCTCGGTGCTAACAGGGAGTAACACCCATTTTTATAGAAAGATTTGCCTCACCCTAAGGAATCTTTCACAAAGGGCCTTATTCCATTTCCCTATGAAGACTTATATTCCCTGTTGATAAAATCCAGATAAAAAAATGCAAATTTTTAGAATTGTACACATCTTGCACATTATACAACAAGTGTATACACAGGTTGTTCCACTACATCTTGCATACATCGAGATTTGTGCCAGAAAATGAAAATTAAATGTCAGGCTTCCATGTCATGATAGGAGATCTCTGATCATTGGCCTTCGATATACTGGAAACATTTCGACTCGAACCTTCAATAGAATTTTGAAGAATATAAATGGGCCAATTCTGAGCTATGGAAGGGTAGAAAAAGAATTCAACTTTGAGAGAAAAGTTACTCTGGAGAAATTATTTACTTCATATTGAGTTTGCATCCCTTTGTCCTTTAAGTTTGAACATAGTGTTCAGCCCCCAAGCTCTTCCCTTATTGATGGAGAACCTCATTGTCTCCCTTCTATGATATTTCCTTTGGTGGAGGATTCAAGTGATGGAGGCCCAGCTGGAAGGAACTTAGTTTCTCGGTTCTGAACCATGCTGACATGGAAGTCTATAATATTTTCACTTATGTTGATCATTTATTAATAGAAATACTCTCTTCCCATCCAATTGATATCTTGAAAATATATGAGTTATTATCCATGGGCGTATTTTTTATGTATATTAATGGATTATGCTATCTAATGTGCTAACCTTTTATATTATCACCATATGCTTTCTTTGATTGTTTGTTGAGAACTTGTAACATGTATATAACTTTGGATCAATGAGCTCAATGATGGACATCATCGAACATATGGACAAGGTAGGACTCTTTCTTATCTCTCTTGCATATTAGTTTATATAGCATGTTGTTGGGATGGAGTTGATTTCTGCTGTCATTTTTGCTTGTTGTGGTTAACCCTATCCATAGAGAGATTTTCCTTGTAACACCTGTATCTAAAACTCCTTACAGGATGAGTACACGTGAACTTAAGGAATTACAAATGCAACTTGAAGAGATTCTGAAGAAGGGTTATGTATGCCCAAGTGTGTCGCATTAGGGTGCCCCAATATTATTTGTGAGGAAAAAGGATGGAACTTTGAGACTTTGCATTGGCTTTAGGAAGTTGAACAAGGTAACTATGAAGAACAAGTATTCTTTACCAAGGATAGATGACCTCTTTGATTAGCTGAAAGACGAAAAAATGTTCTCGAATATTGATCTCAGTTTAGGCTATAATCATGTAAGAATTAAATAACAAGACATCACTAGAAATATTGCCTTTAGAACAAGGTATGGCCATTATGAGTTCACAGTGGTGCCATTTGAGATAACGAATGCACCAACTGTCTTCATGTGTCTTATGAATGGTATATTAAAGAATTACTTGGACAATTTTGTCATTGTCTTCTTGGATGAAATTTTGATATATTCTAAGTCTAAATAAGAGCATTGGAAACTCTTGAGAATGGTGTTATAGGTTTTAAGGGAGCATCAGTTGTATGCCAAATTGAGCAAGTGCTCATTTTACCAAAAGCAAATTCATTGTTTGGGACATATCATTTCAGAAAAGGGAATAACAGTGGACCCAAAAATGATAAAGGCCATTGAAGGATGGACAACACAAAGGAATGTCTTGGAAGTGAGATCATTCATGGGCCTTACAAGTTACTATAAGATATTTATTGAAGGATTCTCAAAGATTGCACACCCAATTACTTATTTGTAGAACAAAGGTATGAAGTTTGAGTGGACATAGGATTGCGAAAGAGGTTTCCAACACTTGAAGCATTTATTAACAAGTGATCCAACACTGAGGATTGTTGATCCAACTGAAGATTTCATTGTATGAACTGATGCATGCAAAGAAGGATTTGGTGGAGTCCTTAGTCAAAATGGGTATGTGGTGTGCTATGAATCAAGGAAATTAAACGAGCATGAAAGGAACTATGCTACTCATGATTTGGATTTGGAATCCATAGTGCATGCATTACATATGTGGAGGCACTACCTCATGGAAAAAATATTTGAGTTGAGGACAGACCATAGTGGTCTAAAATACATTTTTGGACAACAAACTCTAAATGTCGGACAAAGACGGTGGTTAAATTTCCTCAATGAATATGATTTCAATATAAAACATATCAAAGGTAAATAGAACAAGGTGAATGATTCACTCAACAGGAGGTTTCATGAGATGCATGCTACAACAATTAGCATGTGTTGATCAGATTTGAAATATAAAATTCTAGAAGCTGCAAAATTAGATCGAAAATACATTGAGGTAAAGGAAAAACTTCAGCAAGGTAAATTACAGCATAAAGTTGAAGACTATAATCTGGAAAATGATGAAATTTTCAAGTACAGGGGTAAAATTTATGTGCCAAATTCTTAGGCATTGAAGGATCTGATATTGGAAGAAATGGATAATGTACCTTATGATGGACACCCAAGTTATGAGAAAACTATTGCAGTTGTCAAGAGTCAATATTATTGGCCAAGATTGAAGAAAGAAGTTGTTGATTTTATTGCCAGGTGTTTGACATGTCAAAAAGTCAAAGTTGTGCATAGACACCCTATTGGTTTGTTGTAGGCATTTCCCATTCCTGAGTGGAAGTGGGAAGTGGTAAAAATGAATTTTATCACTAAACTACCCAGAACCAATAAGAAGCATGATTCCATCATGGTAGTGGTGGATAAACATACCAAAGCTGCCCATTTTATTCCAGTAAAGCTCACTCACAAGGCAACTAACCTAGATGATATATATTTGAAAGAAATAGCTGAATTACATGGAATGCCAAAAACAATTGCGTCTGACAAAGATCCAAAATTTACATCAAATTTTTGGAAAGGATTGTTCAAGGGATTTGGAAAAAATCTTCATTTTAGCACAACCTATCATCGAGAGTCATATGGGAAGACAAAAAGGGTGAAGCAAGTAATAGAAGATATGTTAAGGATGTATGTGATTGATAAACTATCCAAATGGGAGGATTATATACACTTGTTAGAGTTTACTTACAACAATGGGTACCAAGCATCCCTAAAGATGAACCCATTTGAGGCACTTTATGGTAGAAAATGAAACACACCAGTCAGCTGGGACAATCCAATAGACTGTGCAATAGTTGGGACAAAACTACTCAGAGAAATGGAAGAACAGATGATAAAAATAAAACAGAACTTAAAGGTTGACCAAGATAGACAGAAAAGCTATGTCGATAAGGTCAGAACTCACAAGGAATTTAAAGTGGGTGATCATGTGTTCCTGAAAGTAAAATCCAATAGAGGTTCCCTAAAGTTGGGAAATTTCTCAAAGTTGGCAGCGCGTTTTTGTGGGCCATTTGAAATCCTAGAAATGATTGGACCTGTAGCATATATGATTTCCTTACCTGGATCAATATGCATTCATAATGTATTCCATATATCATTTCTTAAAATATATGTACCTGATACTAATCACGTCATTGATTGGAATTTGACTCAGGTGGAGCAAGAAGGCAGTTTTCAAGTGCATCTGGTGTGCATATTGGATCGGAAGATCAAGCATCTTTGGAATCGATCCATATGGCTAGTAAAGGTCCAATGGACCCGGTACATCCCTAAGGATGCAAATTGGGAGCATGAGGATGATATGCGAGAAGAATACCCACATCTTTTTGAATATTTTTGAAATTTTGGGATGTACATATGTATATACTACATTGAGGAGAGTGCATAAATAAGGGGGAGGGGAATGGAATATCCCTAGGATGAACCCCATTTGTACATATAATTGTAACTGTACTTTACATATAAGTTGTTCAGATGAGGAGACAAGATATTTGGTTTGGTATTGCGTGCATTAAGTTAGTGCGCATGAATATCATACCAAAGGAGTGTTCTTAGTTTGTAAAATGATTATAGCACACAGTTTAATGTATTTGGCACGTGCCTGTGTAAGTGTGCATGAATGGAACACTAAAAGAGGAACAAATTGAAGTATACAGTGCACATAGATATAGGTGTGAGGGTGGTGCACTAAAGGAAGAGCCTTCCAGGATGGTGCAAAATCCATAATTCAACACACATCATTTTAGTTCGTGACTTTGGAGGCCAGAGAGAATTTATGTATATAAGTCATGTTGTAACACGCACCTATGTAAGTGCGTGAGGGTGGCACAATGAAAGAAGAGTGCACGCATCCTAGAAGTTCTGCATGCACTAGTTTAGTGCATGATCATTATGTTTTTTAGGCTGATGAGCCCAGATCCAACAGATCAGTACTATTGTATTGAGGATTTAAATGTAATCATATGAAAATGTAATGAAAACGCATCGTTGTGGTAGAAAAACCACTTAAAAGAGTATGGGGGCCCTATAAATCGACTAGTTTAGGTTAAGGGGGGGTCTAAGTTAAGGCACTTAAAGTCACAAGAATATTATGTTAATATTCCTTAAAAGTATAAGGTAAGGATATTATTATATCCTAAGTCGGAAGGAAGGGAATGTGTGGACTAAAGACATTTCTCAACATGAAAAGTGTCAAGTTGGTAACATGCATCCAAATAGTTTGGAATTAGTACCTTTTTTCTATCATTCGATTATTCTGAAAAGTGGGGGGAGCTATGATTGGTAGTTGATTGTTCTGTCATAGAACCCTGTTGTTATTGTCATTGAACCTGGTTGTTTTTTTTTGTTTTTTAATTTGTCCAGACCTTCTTGGCAGTGGGATTAACCTTTGGCTTGAGAAATTGTGACTCAGGGGCATCTAAGCCGTCAAAATCACCTGGGGATCGCACCCATCCTGAGCCACACCAACCCTTAACATGTTTTTTTTTTTTTCCCCGCAGGTTTCAAACCGGTGACTTTTCAACACGGAGTGGCTTAACAACACACTTCTTCACCGACTATCCTACACCTCGGGGACCATCAAACCTAGTTGTTACTGTGACCAATATTTTGTTTTTATTGTTGCAGATACATGTACATTTCTTAGCTTGGAGATATGGACTGAAGAGGTGGGTTGTCAAGCCCGTAGGATATTGTGTTCTCTCTAGGTGAGAGAATTGTTGGGAATTAACTCACGAGGTGCCAAATTGCAATGACAAGGCTCTCATAATTCTTGTTCGGCCTATTGTTGAATCCCTAGAAGGGAAGTGGGGTAGCGGAAGGAATAATGAGAAGCAAAGGGGCACACTTCCTATGATGGGATAGGCATGTGGGGAGTGAGGGACTATAGGCTGTCAATATGACTTGGAATCTCTGACAAAGTTTCATATTATTTGAGTCACATGTGACAAAGTTACCTATGACTAAGTTTCATGTTGACTGAGATAACTTATCTTGACTAGGAACCCTTACCCAAGAGAAGTTTATCCCCAGCTTGGGAGTGATCGACTGCTAAGAGTGATGAGCAATGTGGTTTAAGGCTGGGAAGAACGTGGAAGGTCCACCCACAATTGGTGTACCTTTAATCAAAGATAAGTGTTATTGTATATTAAACCATGTCTTGCAATAATAATTATACATATGTTTTCGTGGGTTTATTATGTTCATGCTGCATGTATATTTATGTTCTGAATATGTATGTAACTGTGCATTGCAGAGTGTAGTTCTATGTTTTAATTTGTATCGGATTTATTATCAGAGCAACATGGTTGAGTTGTTGTTGGTAATGGAAATGTGACAAAATGGTGTCAGAGTTGATGACAAGAGTATTTTGTGTGTGACGCACCCAACCTCGGTGAATGGGTACATTACAAAGTGGTATCAAAGAAAGAAAGTTTTTAAGTGGCATTTCCCAATAGGTGGTTTGGGATGTTATTGTTACTATCCAATCAAATTTGTAGAAGGACACATATGGAAGACTTCTTTCAAGACCAAGAAAGGCTTGCTTGAATGGTTGGTTAGGCCATTTGGGTTATGTAACACACCAACAAATTTTATGAGAGTGATGAATGATGTGTTATAACCCTACATAGATGATTTTTTATTTTCTATTTAGATGACATATTGATCTTTAGTCTATTTATGATTACAACTGTGTGAGACATTCTCCAAGACACAGACTGGTTGAGTCGACCTGAGAGAGAGCCGCTGAGATGGGTGTGTGGTTCCTATCTAAGACAGAGATGGAATGTAGAGATGGATTCCTCCTTATAGAGAGTTAAGAATTAACTCCAGGTGATTGTTCTGTGTAACGCAGTGAGAAAGGAGATCTGCAGAGTTGGACGTGCACGTGGTTGAGCACAAGGTGAACATGTGAATTTCCATAGAGTTGGGTGCATTGTCATGAGACATAGATGAAGATGATGTATTAGCCTCCTCTTAGAATAGAGTTGATATGATGAACTCCAAATGAATCTCTGGTGTAATGCAGTGGGAAAGAAGATCTGTTGAGTGGACGTGTCTGTGGATGATCACATGTGAACATGATCCTAGTGGCTGAGCACTAGTGGGATTGGTTCTCCTATGTAATGCAGTGAGATAGAGATATGGAAATCCCTATGGATGTGCCCCTAGTGGTTGAGCACTAGTGGGTGTATGATATCGCTTGATATATTGTTCAATAGTCAGACCTACCTGTAATCCTAATTGTAATGTAAAGGGTATAGGTTGGCCCCACCTTAATGTAATTGATAATTAATGTAACAGATAATTAATCTGGTTATTATTAATTGTATTTTGATTTAGAGAGGTCGGCCCTATTGTGCCAAGAGACACTTTTGTTGATAGGTCAAGTCTAATATAAGTAAAGGTAGATTCCCCATGGAGGAGTCATATCTTGTGTGTGTGTTTGGAAATTTCAACAAGCACATCTCCTTGGGAAAAGTGTGCACCTCTCTTGGGCACTAGTCTTCTAGGGTTTGCAAGCACCCTCTTTTGTTCTAGGTTTTCTTGGTGGTGAAGTTATTTCTCTTGAATAATATAGCAAAGGATTTGGTTGGGTTTTATTCCCTTGTTGAGAAGGGTTTCCTAGGATACTTCTCTTGTACTTGTGCATGGTGTTTCTTATTGTGATGTTGGTTGTTGCAACATAATTGGTTATGGTTTAAGTAAAATGCTAAAATGGAATGAACTTCATGCTTAAAACTTTCTCATTGAAAAATCAACATAGTAAAATATGTGAATAGCATATAAATCATGTCAAGACAATATTTGAACTCTTGAAGAAAGAGAAGTTGTATATCAAGTTATCTAAATGTGAATTTGGAAAAACTTCTCTGGTATATTTGGGTTACATTGTAGGGAATTATTAGTTGAAGATAGATCCTACAAAAGTAGAAGTCATTGTGAAATGGACCAAGCCAACTATTGCCACCGAAGTCAGGATCTTATTAGGAGAAGTATAGTACTGGAGGAAATTCATTACTAATTTCTCATACATAAAAACACCTCTACATGCATTAACAAGTGCTAAACGGGTCTTTCAATGGGGAGGTAAGCAATAGAAAACCTTTGAGACATTGAAGGAAAAGATAAGAACCACACCAGTTTTGGTATTTCTATATCTACAATATCTATTTTATATTCAAACCAATGCAAGTGGATATTCCATGGGAACAATCTTGATGCAACAAGGTAAAACTATATGTTATCATTTTGATAGTTTCACTGGAGTTGTGATTAAATATCCAACATATGATAAATAATTGTATGCATTGGTACAAAATGTTACTTAATGGGAAAGGAGACAATCATTCATATAGATCATCAACCATTACAGTATTTGCAGTCACATACCAAGCTACAATAGTCACAACACTTCAAGTGGATGGGTTGTCTATAGAAGTTTCATCTGGTAATCAAGTATAAGAAGGTTATTCATAACAAGGTTTTAGATATGTTATCAATACCAGTAATTAATGCATCCACAATACTTAGGTATAATCCTTTATCACATGAAATTTATGCAGAACAATATGTTAGGGATGATGATTTTAAAGAAGTATATGATGCATTAACTCACAATAATCAACAGTCAGTCTATTATATGCATGTCGGTTTATTATATCATCTTGGAAAATTATGTATACCAAGAGATGACAGAGTGAATGTAATCAAATAATATCATACATCTCTCATCTTTGGTTATTTCGGGGCTGGTAAGACAATTTCATAGTTACAAAGGTATTGTTATTGGGCTCAGATGAACAAGGTAGTTTCCAAGTATATCAAAGAGTGTGTTATGTGTGCCACAAGTAAACCTGTCAACATAAAGTTGGGGTTATATACAACACTTTTGGTACTTTCACATCCATGGGAAATTATCTCCATGGACTTTGTAGGGGTTTTTTCGATGTCCAGGAAAGGTCATGATTATCTATATGTCGTGGTGGACACATTCAGCAAGATGTGTATTCTAATTCCATGCAGGAAACAATTCACAACTAAAAAAACAACACATATGCTCTTCACTAATGCATGGATTCATTTTGTACTTCCGACATATATTATATCAGATCGAGACTCTCATTTTTTGGGAAAGTTTTTGTCTCATTTATGGGAGCTAATGGACACTAAGTTTAAAAAGAGCACAACTTTACATCCATAGAAAGATGGACAGACATGGGTGGTAAACATAAAAGTGGTACATCTAATTCGGGGATACTGCAACAAGCATCCTAAATTATGGGATGAATAGTTTCCTTATATCCAGCATGCTTATAATCATGTCATACATTCATCTACTCAAAAAACTCCTTTTGAAGTATGTTTTGGGTACTTTCCTAAATCACCTATGCAATTTTTTTTGGATAAGAAGGTAAATAATATGGATAAGATGATATAGATAAATATAAAATATTCATTAAAAATATTCAACAGGTACATCTGTTAGAATATGAAAGATTGTGTTTGTTTTACCATTGACAATACCCTTGTCACCCAACCATAGGCCAAAGCCACCCTCCGAGCACCTTGACCTTGACAGAGAAGAATACTGGTAGCAATCAATAGACAAGCAAGGCTAATGCACCAAGCAAGAATAGAAACCAATCTGATCAGATAGTCCCACCCAGAAACTGGCGCAACACCTTCCCCATAAACTTGCACACAAAACTGCCAACTACAGTGCGCAGAAACTGCTCTCTGCAATTATGAGAAGTGTGAATAATGAGAACTGGCACCCTGTATTTGTAGTGGTATGGAAGACTTACTGGGGCTGACTTCTCCTTCTTGGTACTAATTAATTCACATTAATTATATTTCTACAACCGACATCTCATCTAGGGTTTCCTTTACTTCTTTGCTTCCTTTTGGAATATTATAATCTCGTTATAGGTCACAATAGAGGTTCATACCTCCCGAAGATACCATAATATCAACACTCCCTCCTAGATAGGGAGGTATGGTCTTGAGCACAAACAGACCATTCAACTAGTAGTATCACAAGCACCGTCATTGTTATCCAACTAGATAATCTCCTATGACAACTGGTACAATATCAATTGATAAAACACACCTATGTTTATCCACGGTAGTGCACAACTACTCAAATCATGACACATAGTCACAAACAATGGAACACATCCACCACAGTAGTATATATCTATTATCTAGAGACAAGCAGTCTCCATAACAATCATCTGATGCCAACCTACACAGAAAAATATTGTTAAAATAAATTGAATCATCTGGGCCAATCTTTCACTCACGTTAGTGAGATATGAAAGAATATATGCCCTCAGAGTAGAATAATGAGATATCTAGACTATTCTTCTCAAACAAGGAAGAATAAATGTCATGTCTTCTAAACCTGGACCATTCCCCACCCCAGGCCATTCTTGCTTCACTAATCAAAGTGCACCCTAGAGAGAATGTATAAACCCTAAGGAATGCCTGTCCCTGATTGTTGAGCCTGGACCATTCCTCCTACACTAATCAAAGTGCACCTTGGAGAGAATGTATAAACCCTAAGGAATGCCTGTCTGGACCATTTCCTCTGTTAACCACAAGAGGAAAATACTGTCCTGCATCAACCTCCAAAACAGATCGTTCCTCATGTTAACCACAATGAGAAATCATTGTCCAGCGAGGCGGGCTAGTCTTATTGAGTAACCCTTAAGAAGAGAGACTTCCCTAGACCACTCCCCATGTTAACCAAAATGGGAAGTTGTTGTCTATGATACATCAACAATCTGGACCATTTCCCATGTTAACCACAATGGGAAATTGTTGTCCATAAGAAATCTCAATCCACTTTCCGAACAGGAAAGAATCTATCCAATATGGACTATTTTTCAATCACAAAGATAAATATTTCAACAATATTTTTCAATAATACTTTAGTGTTCCCTCCTAACCTGGTGAGTCTTCCCTTTCAGCTAAGGGAGTTATTTCCACGATCCCCATATTCTCTTGGAAATATGCAAACTTTATTCTGGATAGAGGTTTTGTCAGAATGTCTGTTGTCTGCTTTTCAGTGGGGATATACTCGAGCTTTACCTCTCCTTCTTAGACTTTATCTCGAATAAAGTAGTATTTGATCTCAATGTGTTTCGACCTTTCATGAAACATGGGTTGTTCTGATAATCTTATACAACTCTGATTATCACAATATATTATGGTCGATTCAGGAATCTAATCAAATAAATAGGAGATTAACTTCCTTAACCATATTTCTTCAGTGCATGCTTCACATGCTACCATATACTCTGATTTTGCTGTGTTGAGTGCGACAGACTTTTGTTTCCTTCTGCCCCAAGATATCATAGCAGAGCCCAAGCTAAAACACATACCTGAAGTGTTCTTTCTGTCTTCTGCACTTCCTACCCAATCTGAGTCTGTGAATCCATGAAGATGTATATTGTTAGATCTGGTATATCTCAAACCATAGTTTATTGTTCCACAAATATATCTTAATACATGCTTTGCAGCTATCCAATGCTCATGTCTTGGTTCCACGTGGAACTGGCTTAGTGTATTCACGACAAAGCAAATGTCTGGCCGAGTATTTACCAAATACATCAATGACCCAATTAGTTGTCAATATAGAGATGGATCTACTGGATCAGAATCTGGAACTTTCACTTTCCTTATATTCGCATTCATAGGAGTGTCCATGGGCTTACAATCCATCATTCCAAATTTTTGAAGGATCTTTATTGCGTACTTTCCTTGTCCAAGGAATACTTCACCACGCTTCTACCATACCTCTAGTCCCAAGTAATAATGCATGAGACCTAGATATTTCATATCAAATTCAGAAGCTAATTCCTTCTTGCACTGGATAATGAGAGACTCTTCACCTGTTATGAATATATCGTCAACATATAGTAGTAAGATTATAGGTGCATTGTCCATGAATTTAAAGTAAAGGTTTGGATTTGTATGACTCTTGGAGAAACCAAGTCTCGTTAGATAACTGTCCATTCTGGAATACCAAGCCCTTGGGGCTTGCTTGAGTCCATATAGAGATTTCTTTAATCTGCAAACATGAGTGTCTTTGGAATGTACCTCAAACCCTTGAGGTTGTTCAATATATACTTCTTCTTCAATAGCTCAATTGAGGAAAGTTATCTTTACATCCATCTGATGTAAGTTCCATCCCATGGAAGCGGCAAGAGATATGATAGCTCTAATGGAAGTGTATCTAGCCACCGGAGAAAATGTCTCATCATAACATTCTCCCTCCTTCTGGGAGAACCCTCTAGCTATGAATCTTGCCTTGTATTTATCCACGCTTTTGTCTGCTGCATGTTTGATCTTGTACACCCATTTTGAAGTTACCACCGATTTTTCTTTAGGTCTTGGTACGATTTCCCATACCTCACTTTTCATAATGGATTGATGTTCTTCCATCATAGCTTCTTTCCATTGTTCCTTTTGAACTGCTTCTTCAAATGTGGTAGGTTCTTCATCTAAAATCTTTGTCATGTATGCTGGATAACTTGAGAATATTTTAGGTCTTTTACTCTTTTTGAATGTTCCTTCTGGAACTTTGAGTCTTTTTGCGTCTTGTAAGGTAGCTTCAAGCCAAGATAGTATTTTATTTGTCTTATGTACAATATCTGAATCAATGTTTTCACATGGCTCCATAGGATGATCAGGTAATTCCTTTTCGTCATTTACATTTTCTGTGCTTTCTTCATCAAGATATTCAATATCTTCTTCTTCTATATTTTCTTTGATGGATTTTTTTAAGGCCATCCTTTCATTGAATGTTACATCTCTGCTAACCTCAATCTTATGTTGTTCTGGAATATATATTCTATAAGCCTTGGATGAATCACTATATCCCACGAATATCCCTTTCTTTTCTGAAGGTTCTAGTTTATTCCTCTTGTCCTTGGGAATGTGGGAGTAAACAGGACATCCAAATATTCTTAGATTTTCCACATTAGGTTTCTTACCTGAGAAATCTTCTTCTAGTGTCATGTTCTTCAATATATGATGAGGAATTTTGTTCTACACATATATTTATGTCATTGTTGCTTCTCCCCATAAGAACATGGATAGATCTTGATCATTTAGTAAGGATTTTATGGTTTCTTCAATGGATCTGTTATTTCTTTCTGCTACACCATTTTGTTGAGGATTATGAGGAACAATCAGCTCCCTCCTGATTCCTACTGATTTGCAGAATGCAACAAATTCCTTTGATGTGTATTCTCCACCATTATCGGTTCTTACAGTCTTGATCTTCTTATTTGCGAGGTTTTCTATTTCTGCTTTGAACTCTTGAAACTTGTTGAATACTTTGTCTTTTGTCTTCAGTAGGTATATCCAAGTATTTCTTGAATAGTCATCGATGAAGATTATGTAGTAAGAAGATCCTCCTAGAGATTTTACTAGCATCGGACCGCAAACATATGAGTGTATTAGATCTAGAATCTCCTTAGATATGTTATTGTTGATTGGGAATGGTTTCTTGATATTCTTCCCAAGGGAACATCCTTTGTAGATTCATTCATGTGTAGATTGAAACTCTGGTATTCCTTCAACCATTCTTTTGAGAAAGGGTAATGCTTGATAATTAATATGAGCATACCTTTTGTGCCAAAGTTAATTAGGGTTGACTTCGTCATGTACAAGAGATTCTTCATTTTGTTCTAGTAGTCTGTACAAATTTCCTTCACGACTTCAGATAACCCTAGCATTCTCTATGCTAGAGTATTTATGCCATGATAACACTTTTCCATCCATGAAAGCTATTATGTTTCCCTTGTCTTCTAGGAAAGATATTGATACAAGATTCTTTTCTAAACCCGGTACATATAAAACATTGCTTAAGTGAACATAATTACCTGTTTTCATTTTGATGGTGGCTTGTCCAAATCCTTCCACAGGGTAAGTGGTTTTGTCTCCAAGCTCTACCTTGTACGAGGTCTTATTCTCATTTAGATTTCAAAGTCTGGCTTGATATCCCGTCATGTTCCTAGAAGATCCGCTATCGATTATCCACATGTCATCTTCAATCATTCCAGTAAGTGTTGAGTAGTGTAAGAGACTGATTGTTTCACACATGTCTTCGGTTGACTAGTAATTGGTCATGCCTTGATCCAAAAATTCAACTTCGTCATTTCTGTCTTCTAAGAGATCCAAAATGTGCATTGAGTTAGGGCACATTTGAATATCTTATTTTTGAGAGATATTCTCCATCGCAAGGTTTCTACAACTGCTTCTATTAGTAACCCTAGTGACAGTGTCTTTGGAAGCTGCTCCTGCTAGTAACCCTAGCAACAGTTCCTCAGCGAGATCAATACCCTAGTGGTTATGATTCCTTACAACATTTAGACTGAATGAAGGAGGTGTGGGCCCATAACTTGTTAGAATATGAAAGATTGTGCTTGTTTTACCATTGACAATACCCTTGTCACCCAACCATAGGCCGAAGCCACCCTCCGAGCACCTTGACCTTGAAAGAGAAGAATACTGGTAGTAATCAATATCCAAGCAAGGCTAATGCACCAAGAAAGAATAGAAACCAATATGATCAGATAGTCCCACCCAAAAACTGGCGCAACACCTTCCCCAGAAACTTGCGCACAAAATTACCAACTGTAGTGCGCAAAAACTGCTCTCTACAATTCTGATTATTTTACTCCACAATATTTGGACGAGCTATAGGAAGATGTCATTCTCAACAGAAGGATCATAAATTCATAGGGAGGTGATGTGGAATATATTCAGGTTGGTATTAAAGGGGTAAAACCAAGTAAATCCAAATGGATGGAGATTGAAAGGGTGAGGGAACTCTACCCTCACTTAGTTGTTGAGTAATCAAAACTTTTGGAGGTCCAAAAGTCTTCCAATGGGGAGAAATGATCCAGGAGGATCTACGAATGCTCACAGAGGTCCAGAAATATTTGGAACATCTACAAAGGTCCATAGTGGTTCAAAAATTCTCAAAATTCAAATGCTTCAAATCATCCCAAAAACACCATCATTGTGTAAATCTCGATGATAGATTTCCAACAACGCAAATTTCACCTCAAACGAAGTTCGTATATAAATGTTATGAGCAGTCAAATTTCCATTCAAACCTAGAGAAAAGGTCAAAGGTCAAAGTAAAATGGAAAATAAAGGGGTGACACATGTCACCACTACAAGGGTGGAAAATACCTAAATATTGGCAGATGACTAGGAAAGGTACAATCCAACTACAAGTTGACAAGTGGATGAGTTATATGATAACATGTGGCATGTACGAGCCAATGAGAGGCTACCATATGGAAACCTCCCATTGGAATATACGGTCATGGTTGTGTAAACTGTTTAGAAGTTGAAGGGGGGTCAAACCCATGACCTCCCAAATGTCTTAAACAAATCCCTCAATGCCAACGAGCCACCACAACAATTCTTAACATATTATGGTTGCATATATATTTAAATCATAATAAAGTTTCATTTGGATGGATAAAGGGATGAGGGCTTAAGCCCTCAACCCTTATCCCTTGATCTTTTACATACCATGTAACCACACCATTCCTCTAGACAAGGGGATATCACAAATATTTTCTCGGTATTTAATGTAACCATATTTTATATGGTTATAACAATGTATATAACCATTCAAAAGTTCGTGCGGGGAGTTGGAACTATATATTATATTTATATCTCAAGAAAATAATAAAATTCCAAAAATATGGTGTTTGGTGGGGCTTGAGCCCTCGACGTACCATTTATAGTACTAAGTATTAACCAATTCACCTATAATGTGGATTATGAAAGAAAACTAATTTGTAATTAAAGACGACCATGAATTTCAGAATTTGGTTAAGAAGGGCACCCTATTTAATGGCATGTGACCCAAGGCATAGAACACACATTTATATGCAGATTTTAATCTCCCAAAGTGTACCAAGGGTACCTAAGTTATGAAGCTACACCATAAAGTGTGTCGAGGGGTACATTGACGAAATTTCAAGTATTTTATATCAATTTTGCATGATTTTTTTCCAGGAATTCAACGATGCACTATGTTTCTACATTTGAGAAACATGTAAAAAGGTCATTGTAATATGCAAGAATTTAAGCATCAATAAAATAAGTCTCTATTGGAAGTGGACTTCGAGAGGTATCCCAAATTGGGTGAACTCCATTTTTTTCCAACTTGTGTATGTGATTATATTATTGTTGTTCATTTCAAGTTCAATTATTTACAAATCATTTATAATTAAAGTGGATTTGGATAGATAAGAATTTCACATGTAATTTGCAAAATCGTCAAGAGATCATTTTATTTTGAAGATCAAGTAGATGTTTATGTGTATTTAAAATTATCAGCATATAAGGATTTTTCGGATCACCAACAATCCCATTCATTTATGAAAAATTAGTTGGAAAGAGGTCATGGTATTCATGTAGTAAATGAGTAATTTTCTTGACAGATTCTTCATTCCAATAGTCTCCAATATGTGAAAAATTAGGATTATCCCTCCTACCAATATTTAATTTGGACATTTTCAGTGACTTTCCATACTCCTTTGACTCTAGATAAAGACCCTTTAGTGCACGTTCTCCTTCAATTTCTGATACTTGAAAATTTCTCAGGTTTTTCCATCTTTTTGTTCCTCCAGCAACATTATAGCATTCTAAAATATCATGAAAAATCACACTATCTTTGTTTACACTACATAAGGGTACTAATTCCATCGAGTCTTTTAGAGAAAAAATCTTATCTTTCATAATCTTTGGAGTTGTGTCAATTAAAGGGGAATCATCTTCAAAATTGAATGTCACCTTTAAATTTAAAGTCAATTCTTCCCAATCTGTTGTCCCTCTACGTACTTCCAATTATATATACCAATTCTTCGGGATCACATCCAGGGTATGTACAAACAAGTGTGTCAATTCCTCCTTAAGTACTTTACTCCATGTCACGGTGCACTACGTAAGGTGAGGGAAACTGAATCTGGCATACTTTAGCACAATATATCTAGTCTCTAATCTGAACCTAACCTACAACAACCGTATACACTACTACCAATCATCTATTCTATCCTTATGTGCACCCCACCATCTCGCAGGAGTCACTTTCATCATGACATCCAAGGCTAACGATCTCTACAGTCATGATATCTACAATTCAAATCATTTCACAAAAAAATCTATATCATTTAGTCCATCATACTTCATAGGATCACATACCTTAGCTCCAATCCATTGCAATGCATAAGGAATCTGATCAATCTTCTTGTAGAGACCTCATGTAATCTCTGTTGCCAAGTTTACATAGCATATTCTGAATCTGATGCACGAGAACTAATGCTCTACGAAATGATTACACTATCAACAATAGGATTGACATATTCATCCATTCACATAGTCATATTATACAAGTTATCGAGTTCTTTTCCCCTTTTCGGTTCCACATATCATCTTCCTTCTGTGGGATCCAATGGTGCAGTAACCTTCAAGTCTCATGTTTCAAAGATCATGTGTCTCTTATTCAGATCAATAATATTTTGATTATCAAATGCCCAATCAAGTCCTAGTAATGTTGGATAGGGTTTATTGTCATCCACTATCTCAATTACCTCAAAATATGTTATACTATGAACTCAATCCAGATTGACATTCACCCTTGTAAGTCTTCCAATCGAAACAATGTTATGTTGATTCACTAGCCTCCACTAAATAGGTGGCCAGATCAACTTTGGTTTTCCAATAATATCCCATGTCTACTTCGAAATAAAATTCACATCAAACCCTAGATCCAATATGACATTATCCATATCATAGTCTTCTATCTACACACTAAGTCAACATTCCCTATTCATCCTCTTCTTGTGATGTACCTAGTTAACTGCTCATTATGCCAAAGGTGCTTCTTTCTCATCCATGCATTGATCGATCATCCGGTGTAGTGTGTTCAATGTAGTATCATACTTCATTAGTTCTAAATAACTCCTTAATAAAATTTTCAAAGTTCTTACCTTCTCAAATGATCTTTCTAAATGGTCATAGACTGGAGGCATGTCATACACAGGAGGCCTATCATATATAGGTTGCGTGTTCAAAGTCGAGGCTTCCCAATATATTTTTGTCAACTGCTTCCTTGTCTACTTATATGTATATTTGTATTGAATATGAGGATAAAACACTGGAGAAGGTTATGTTTCTTTCCTAACCCACTAGTGTATTCATTCCCTTTGTTCTGTCACGTCGGCTCTTGTTCTAGTTCCTCAATGCATAATTGTTGCTACCCTCAATTGATCATCACACACTTATGTTGTTATCATATGCACATTATGTTAGTGATTTTATTCCCATTTCACAATCCACTATGGAAAATATTACATCGCATGATTGAGTTGTATGTATTACATACATGTCATGAAAGGATTTATACAATCTTGCGCCAAATGCTCAGGCTGGTTACAATTATAACATATTATCGGTCCTCTTCCTATACAAAATCCTCCTCTTCTTCGACCTAGGGATCCTCCTCTTCCTCCTTGATTATAACCTCTTGGAGTATTATACTATGGTACCCAGCCTTCTTATATGTCTTCTCCTTGAATTCTATATGTAATAAATGTGTTTTCTCTCATCATATCATGTGCGTGAAAATCATTTTCATCATGTCTCGTGGACTTACAAAAATTACAAAACAGGTTCCTAGCAGTGCTATGATACTTCTGCATCAACGAACAAGTGGTAGGATGATAACCCATCATTTTTCATATTTCACACCATATCCCTACTCTTGGACCCAAGGGGTTTAGATATCATGTAGCCAAGTAATATTTAAAAGTTTTACACTCATTCTTACAATGTACCTTTGTTCTGCATGTAGTAAACCACACTTCTTCACTCTTTTTCTTCCATTTAGCGAGTTCCTACAACAGAATCATCAATGTGGCTAACTGCGACTAAACCCAAGCCATCTTTGCACCATTCCCTCGTACAAGGGATGCTTCCAAATTCATAGTGATTTCTAGGGCCTTTGACTGCGACATAATCTTCTGTTTCATTAAAGGACATTATATATGTGACAATAATCTTGCAATGAACCACTCCCTATGATGCTTGTCTAGAATCTGGAAGGTCAATCTATCCATCAAGATCTTGAACATATGATCAAAATCCCATACGAACCCATTCTCTAATTTCTTGATCGTTTTTAGTTCTGTAATACATTGTGACTCAAACTTTCGTTTCTGGAACTCTTTCAATAGAGCCTGCCTAGTGTCTGCCAACATGTTGGTTCATCCTGTCGGTGTAGTAGATTGATACTTCATATACCATAGTAATGCACATCTATGAATGTCATTACCAATTGTGTTATCTTTGCATCGTCATTCTGAACATTCTTCACAGTCCATATTTCTTCACAGAAAAACAAATGTTGTTCTAGATCTTCTAAACTTGCCCCATGAAAGACATGCATTCTCAAAGTGAGATTTAATCCATCCATAAATTTTTGTGCAACATTCTTCTTTGGTGAAACTATTTGAAGCTGTGTGGTTTTACTACTTCCACTACTCTGACTACCTTGACTACTATTCTTACTTCCTTCACTAATTATAATTTCTTACGACAAAATATCATATTTTACCTTAGTCCTCAGAGACACACAAAAGGTCACGGGTTCAACACAGAGTCCGGTCTGAATGGGATGTCCTTCTACTGGACTAAGTTGAGGGTCCTTTTCCTTCTCTTTCTCTTTCTTGTGTGATATTCCTTCGATATAGAGTATTATTTCAGTCTCTCTTCTCTCAAACTTGTTGTGTTTCTCCTCTCTCTTAGCCACAGTCCTCTTACCACTGTACTGAAAACTGTTTCCACTCTGCAACACTCTGATCTATTCTTTCATCACACTTTCTTCCTTCCCTAGAATCCTCATCCCATTTGTTCCTTATTTACATCCCTCTCTTTCATGCTGCTTATACCATACCCCTTATCATCCTCCAGTACCCCTATGTGCCTGAAAGCACTTAGATGCTAGATAAATTAGATTCCATCTTCATAACTCCCTTATCACAAAACAACATCTTGATCCAAGTAGATAGTGATTTAAAATATCTTCTGCACAGACCCTTAAAGAACTCTCTTTCAGTAGTACTATATAACTGGGTACAATATATGGAAAACTCAGTAATATAAACTGCCAACACACTATCCATCCAGAAATTGACTATGCATGATATTCGATTACTTACAGTATTAACTTTTTGAATCAACTCAGGAGTCCAACTCCTTGAAACAATAGTGCGGAATGTCCCATTCTTCTCAGCTAACTTTTGTATCCACTCAGCCAAAACTATCACGAAATCATGAAAACAAATGTCATTTAAACATGTAAGAACGTATCTCTATAACCATTTCTCTGAGTTTATCTGTGGGTCCCTATTTTGATCTCTAGAAAACTCACAGTCCTTTATCTCCAACGATTTTTCGATATCTTCCTTATTCGTTCTCCAAATTTCCCTCATTTGTAGATCCCAATCCTAGTAACATAACCATTTCTTGGCATGCAGTGGGAAGGCCGAAGGTTCAACATAAATTCACCAACAAAATTGTAAGATACCATCCCTTTCAGCATCACCGACAAGCAGTTGAAGTCTCACTAGATGCATATATGGGGACTACATGAAACAAATTTCTATAATGCTAAGGGGATGGGATACATTCATTATAACCATTCTACTTAACATCATATCATGTAGTCCCCATAGATTCCTCCAGTGAGACTTCGCTTGCTTGTTTCTACAATGCTAAAGGGATGGGAGACATTCATGATAACCATTCTACCTAACATCATCTCATGTGCGCAGAATCATTGAACAACATATTCATATTAACCATACATCATAACATAGAGTAAATCATGTGCACACAATACATAGAGCCATGATAGAATAACATATAAAAAATTCCAATCATTCATCATATGTGCAGTAAACATAACGAAAAACAAATCATACATAAGGAAACCATATTTAATGTGGTTCACCACAATATGGGTTACATCCACAATGGTTGTCTTCTTATATTATCATTCATATTATCCATTACAAAAGGTGTGCATTGTTCTCATACATGATATCTCAGTTATACCCCAAAATTCCCTAGTTGTTCGTGCATACAATGCAGACTTAGTTTACCTGCATACATACTTCGCTTACATTCCACACATACCACTACTCGAGTTCAACTCTCTCCTAACTCCCAAAAACCCTTATGTATTTATGCATTTACAAAAGGGGCTTATCCCATTACAAAGGAACAAAATACCTAGCAGCTTCTAACTAACTCCTTCTTTTGCATGCACCAACTCCTGAAAATGCACTAACTACTTCCTTCCTTTGTGCACATTGTGCAACTCCCAAAACTAGTCCCAAAATGTCATGCTTCAACATTAGTGTTTTAACTCATTCAATGGTATAAATTATGTCTTAAACATGTGCATCTATTGAAATGTTTGCTACTTCCTTGAAGGGGTATAAATATGATACATTAAAAATTGGAGAAATTCCAATGTTACTTGGAAGTTCTATTTCATAAGCATTTCAGGAAAACTTCATCAACACTTTACATGGTCCAATCTTTTTAAGTTTTATTTTGTTGTATTTCCCTCTAGGATATCTTTCCTTTTTGATGTGTTCCATAACCAAGTCTCCAACATAAAAATTTAGTTTTCTCTTCTTCAAGTATTCTCTCTGTTTTTACTTGTTGCTATTGTCCAGTAGTTGTTTCTTTACTTTCTCCTGCAATTCTTGCATACTTATTGCAAAATATTTAGTGTCGAGACTTTTCATTTCTTGGTTACCTAATTTCTTATCCTCTTGGATGCATTCCATACAAAATTTTAAATGGTCTTAATCAGGTGCTTCTATTAGGTGGATCATTATAATAAAACTCTACATGTGAAAGTACCTGATCCCATTACTTGGGATGTTCACCTACCAAACATCTTAAAATATGTCATTCAATTATATTTACCACCTATGTTTTCCCATCATTCTATGGGTCGTATGTTGAACTAAATTTGAGATTGGTTCCTAACTTTTTCCATAAATTTCTCCAAAAATGACCCACAGATTTTGTGTCTCCGTCAAAGATAATACTTGTTGTCAATCCATGCAGTCTAACAACCTATTTAAAGAAAACATTTTCAATATTAGTTGCATAACTCAATCTTGTGAAATATACAAAATGTGCCATATTTTAGAATCTATCAACAACCACATAAATTGAATCATTACCTTACTGAGTTCTTGGAAATTCTAACACAAAGTCCATACTTACATAATCCCATGGTCTGCCTGGGATTGACAATGGCTGATATAATCTAGCATTCTAACCCCTTCCTTTTGCATGATGACAAACCCTACATCTTTCAACAAATATTTTAACATTAGTTTGTGTACCAGGCCAAAAATAAAATGGACTTATCGAAGAAAATGTTTTGTCTTGTCCAAAATGTCTTGCTAGTCCTCTGCTATGCTTTTCATTTGGAAACTTTTCCCTCATTGAAAATATTGGAATGCATAATTTGTTTCCTTTAAAAAATAAAGTTTCATGTATCATATACTCTAACCATGGACTTTTGTCTCTTCTCATTGGATTATCACAAGTTGCGTAAGCATCTTTAAAATATACATCATCTTTATACATCTCTTTCAGATCATGAAATCGTAAGACATTCACTTGAAACCCATGAAAAAATAAATTGAGTCTGCTTAATTTATCTACTACCTTATTTGATTTCCCACTTATATGTCTGATAACAAAAGTAAATTTCTGGATAAATTCAACCCACTTAACATGCATCTAAATTAATTTCGTTTGATTGTTGATAAATTGCTAGGCATGGTTATTAATATAAATAAAAAATTCCTTAGGCATGAGGCAATGTATATGCTTCTTCAATGCTTGAACAATGGAATACAACTATTTATCATAACAATAATATCTATTTTTGGCCTCACTTAATTTTTCACTAAAGTAAGCAATAGGTTTTCTCTGCTGACTTAGAACATCTCCTATTGCAGTCCCACTTGCATCACATTCAACCTGAAAGAGCTTATTAAAATCTAGCAATGCTAAAATTGATTGCTCTATAACTTTCTTCTTTAATAATTTAAAACTCTTATCAGTTGCCTCTGTCCATTTAATTGGTTGTTTGTTTCCTTTAATTGTCTTTGCAATGGGAGTGCATATTCCACTAACATTTCTGATAAATTTTCTATAAAATATTGCATAACCATCAAAGCTTCTTACATAGAAAACACTCCTTTGGGTAGGCCAATTTATTATAGCCTTGACCTTCTCTTGATCCATCTTCAAACCATCTATTGATATCATGAAACCCAAATAAACCAATTATATCTTCACAAAAATACACCCTTTTTTAGATTCATTAGTATCTTTTATTTTTGTAACTTATTCAAAACTAACCTGAGGTGTCTCAAATGTTATTCTATAGACTAATTGGAGACCAAGATATCATCTAGGTAAACTATGAAAAAAAATAAACTATTTAAGCACTTCATTCATCAACCTCATAAAGTGTTGGGGGAATTTGTGAGTCCAAAAGAAATTACCAACCATTCATACAATCCATCATTTTTTTTTAAAGTTGTCTTCCATTCATCTCCTTCTCTAACTCTTATTTGATGATACCCACTCTTCAAATCTATTTTTGAAAAATATTTATCTCCACTCAAACAATCATAAAATACTCATTACGAGATAATGGAAATCTATAGTTGATTGTGAGTTTGTTTATGGTTCTAGAATTTGTGCACATTCTCCATCCTACATATTTCTTTGGACTTAAAACTATAGGAATAACACATGGGCTTAAAATTTCTCTAATCAAAACCTTATCTGGAAACTCTTGAATTTGTTTTTTAATCTCCTCATTCTCCTTTGGAGTCATTCAATATGTTGCCTTACTAGGAAGATTACTCCCTGGAATCAAATCTATGTGATTATTGGTGCTTCTTAATGGAGGAAACTCACTTGGAAAATCATTGACCACAATATCAATAAACTCATCCAAAAAATTTTGAACTTTTTCAGACATCATTTCAATTTGTGCTAGTGATAATTACGTTGGGATTACCAATTAAAGAAAAATGTACCTCCTCATTTTTAATTTCTTGCAAAAAATCTTTTCCACTGATAAGTAATACCTTAGGGTTGATTTATTTAGGTGAACCTTCATCCTTTAATGGTAAGAGTGTGTGCTTCTCCCCATCTTTTTCAAATGTATATTTTTTGATATTTTCATCATGTATTGTCTTCCTGTCATACTGTCAAGGACTACCTAACAAAATATGACACGCATCCATAGGAATAATATCACAAAGTACCTTGTCCTTGTAGATTCCATTCTGAAATTCCACTTAACATTTTGCATTGAACAACAACAGATGTCCCTTCTACTTCCATGACACTTTGTATGGAATATGATGTATCATTTTCTTCAAACCCAACTTTTCAACCTTTTTTGTAGCCGCCTAATTGTCAATATTGCCACTATAAATAATGAGTTTACAACATTTACCTTTGATTTTACATATAGTTCTAAAGAGTGTCTTCCTCTATGCAAGCTCTTTAATCTCCTTGACTAGATTTAGCAATACTCTCTTCATCAGTAAAGACTCTCCAACCTCTGGTGCATTCTCATGCACATGTGACTCCAGACTTTCTTCTTGTTCCTGCACAACCTTTTCACTTCCTCTACTTGTGGAAGTGTTTTCTAGACACGCATAAGATCTATGCCCAAATTTATTGCAACTAAAACATATGATAAGAGAACCCTTACCTATTTTATAAGGTGTTATTCCTCTTAAATCACCACCTCTTGGTAATTATTCTTGTTGATGTGAACTATTGGATTCTTCCTTTCGAGCTAGAAAATTTCCTATGCCACCTTGTTGTCCTCTCATTCTTGTTGTATTTTGACCTCTTCCTCTTTGACTTTGCTTCCTTGACAAATTTTCCACTACCTTAAGAGAAAATTGATATACCTCCTCAATAGTATTTGGAGATAAAATGCTAATTTCATCCCGAATCTCACATATTATTCCATTGATATATCTATAAAAAATTTTGGGGTTTTCTTATCTGCGACCAACTCTAATATTCAATCTATAAAACTTTTCAATGTATTCTTTAACTAACATACCTCTCTACTTCAAATTTTGCATTTTTCTAAAAATATTAAGTTGATAATCTCAGGGCATGAACTTACATTTCAACTTTGCTACGATTATGTCCCAACTTTTGATTTTTTTCTTGCATTTGTTCTACCTCTCTGCTTGTACTCCAACCCACCATAGCAATGCATGTCCTTTCATTCTTGTCACAACAAAATTTACTTTTTTTTTCGTCTACTACATTTTCATACTCAAATTATTTATCCATAGTACTAATTTAGTTCATCAATTCATCCACATTCATATTTCCTCCATACATTAGTACCTCCATCCTTGCTCTAGAGCTTACTCCCATGAAATATCTAAGCAATTTTTCTTCAAAATTATTCTCTTCAGGCTCTACTTTTTCTTCTGAAGATTCTTCCTCTCTTTCATTGACATCTCCTGTGTCAACACATCTTTGTTATGTAGCTTCCATAGCTTCTAACTACTCCTAGATATTCCTCATCTCTTCAATCACTTATGCATTCACAACATGTCTTCCTCTTCGACCTTGGCCTCTTTCTCCTTTGATTCCTAATGCCATCTCTTGACTATGTTTAGACTTTGTTGGCTTCCGCTCTAATAGCACAATTGATGCCAATCCAGATTAGCTCTAACTCTCTTTGATCCTAATTTAATTTCAAAGGTTTATTATAGTGCTACTTTTCAGGTTTTTCATCAATTAACAAAAATTATCAATTCAAAAATCTGTTAGTTGATATTTCTCTCAAACAACCACCAATCCACTGGTATTCTGGGATTCAAGCACCTTCTTAATATTAAGTTTGTTCTGATTGATGGAATGTCTTGGTTTGTCAACTAACAATATGTTAATCATCTCATCAGCCACCAGAGGGAAATGATTACGAGTTCTTTAAAAGTTTTGAAAATCCAGTCTGGTTAGCTGGCAATCATCAAATATAGCATCTCCGCTATATCTAGAAGCTCACCGAAGATAGAAAACCCACCAAAATTGAATCTACAACTAATTTCGATATCAAAATTTAACCTCTGATATTTCCCTGCAACCATACAATTTGTTAATTTCCATAAAACGAGAATGAACAAAACAATTTATACATGTGGAAACCAAGTTGGGAGATAATTAATTCAATGAGTGGTTGAATTTGACAATAAAAACAAGTTTTCACAACAAACTTCCATTCTTATTACTCCCATTATTGTTGTGTTTGAACGCCCAGGGTTTATTTATAAAAACAAGAGAAAAAATCGATTCGGATCGTATCCTCAAATCCAAAGAAAAACCTATAATTTGCTTGATAATAATTGATTTTTTTTCTTGAATAGGATCGAATCCAAACAAGTCACCCTAGATTTTCTAACTCCTTCACTTCCTATCTAAAATAGGTGTAGAATTTACATTACATGGAAAAATATTTTCTTCTTGAAAACACTTAAAACTATTCTAGAATTATTACAAATAAGGAAAATAAAACTAATGGCAAGCATCTACAACAATGAGGTACCTAACTTCCTCTCATATATTCCTAAGACCTTCTAGAGGTCAATTACTGAGTTGACTTCGGAAGATTCTCCTACATCACTTCCTGCCAAACTTGAGGATGATGTAAGAAAAATTACCTTTGATGAAATACACCCAAATACATCAAAGGTGGAAAAACGTAAATCTGCTAATGCAGATTTACTTAAACACGGGGAAACATTGTCAAAAGGAAGTAGACATAAAGAGTCTACTTCAAATAGAAAACATTATTTCTCACTTTATTTTATTATGTGATGACATTTTCAATTTGATATTCAAGGCATATATTTTTTTGGATGACAAACATGATATTATTTTGAAAAACTTTTATATCATGCCTTTATTATGACTTGGGAGATACTAGTGTTTTTTATGATGTGGCATGATTACATTGGTTGTTTTTTATATATATTCTTATGACGATATGTGCATGATATTTGAGTAAATGTGGACCAACACGAGAATATTGAAAATAAAACAAATAAAGACATATAGGGTCTCACCTATTAATTATTATTTTTTATTATTTACACTTATTATTAATAAGTTGTCCTATCTTAACTAAAGTTATTTAACTTTAGAAACAAAAAGTAGTTGAACTACTTGAACTACTTTTGAAGAATAAAATAAAAACAAATAAAGACATATAGGGGCCCCACCTATTAATTATTATTTATTATTATTTACACTTATTATTATTAAGTTGTCCTATCTTAACTAAAGTTATTTAACTTTAGTAAAAAAAAGTGGTTGAACTACTTGAACTACTTTTGAAGAATAAAAGCAAAAGAGAAAGGACAAAGAAGTACATGAGAAAATAGAGAGAGATACTTCTGATAAGGTTTCCTCTTGTCTCAAGTGAGAATTCTTATTTATTCATTCATTTTTTAATTTCTTGAGAACTAAGTCATCTTGTTGATAGCATGTTTACTCTAAAGGTGACAAAAAGAAAGGACTATGAAGAATAGACTTTTGTCATGCTTCAAAATGTCATCCATTAATCTTGATAGTCTTTTAAGTCTTAATTGGAATTTATAAATTAAGTTTCAGTGTTGATTGATGTTATTTTGTAGAGTCAAGACTATGATACCCTTGTAGCTTGGATTGATCCAATCTATTTTCACTCTTAGTCTTTTTCTTTAAGACACTAGTTGTTTTTGTATGATTTAAAATTACATGTTAGACTTCTAAGTCTAATTTTGGTACAAACCCTCATGGGGAATTTTAAATAGAAACTTGATTGTAACTCAGAAAATACATCAATAAAAACATTTTTTTATTTCCTTTCAATTTAAGACTTGTTGTATACTAAATTTTTAGATGTATGTTATCTTTTACTTATTTATTTAATTATTATAAAAAAAAATTATAAGAACTTTTCCTATTTCTTAAATTTATTTTACAACAAAGCATATATTTGATAATAGCATCAGGCCCAAGAACTTATTTCTTGAGGGATGATTTGATATTTTTGAACAAGCTATAAGCCCAGGGTGATAATCCTACCTATCTCATCTAGCCTAGTGAGATTTGAAAATGGTTGAGTGAGGATATAGTCATTCATCGCCTCAACATAATTGAAATTCAACTGTTTTAATTTGTATAAATAATATACAACACCTCATAAATTTTCATAATCCCTGAATTAACAATTCAAAATAAATCTATAAAATTTATTATATCGTGACACACTTCTTTGAGATAGTAAATACTATAAATCAAACACATTACAAAATTGAAAAATGAACATATTATATCTAGCTTACTGTGAAATAAAAACATTATAATATTTTAAGGCCAGTGAAATGTATATGTTTCTTATAATAAAGGGACATTTTCATAAGGGGCATTTCCACAATGAGATGTTCCTCTTACTTTGTCATTACATGGTTTTTAATTTGTAGCTAAGTTCAAGCTTGGTAATTTTTTTAATGCTATAATGATTTGCATTCATTTTACATCATATTTTATTAGGAGATGAGTGTGCATGGGTCTCCACTGTTATCACATGCTAATTTGTATTAATTTTTCCAAAGTATCTTGTGCTTGTGCTATCTTTCCACTCAGATTTTAAAACTGGTTCACCAGCCGTCAAACTCCCATAACCTAAATCCTTCACTCGAATAATAATCCAAAATAGTCATGTCCTCCATGAGTCAAAATTGGCAAATATCCCAAACCTATATCTAGCCTTAATGCTTATCTAAATCTCTCAGTTCCATCACTTCATTCATTTTTACCCTTATTATCATATTCTCATCGAAAAATTAAAATATTCCTTTTTATTAAGCTTAAGAACCCTTATCCTATCCACAAAGTCATGTGATGAGCCTCATATGCCCAATGTCCTTAGAAAATGGAAAAAGGTTTATTATTATTAATATAAATATTTTTATATTAAAATAATTATATTAATATTTAATCCAATATTTAATTCATGACCTCACGTCAAATCATGGACATGAATCTCAATTTTTAATATTGAAAAGTCAAAAGGTGGATGGAGGGCGCATATACATTTCAAGGGTTGAAAGTAAATGAAAGTTAATTTTTTAAGGCAGGCCGAAATCCAAGACATCGAGTTTTAAGTTGGAGTATGTGTCCTTAAATGTTACATTTTGGGGTAAGAGTGGTGTGGAGTAAGACCACTCATCCCAAGCCTGAAATAATATTGCAACCATTTATTATATGGTTTATGTGCAACATATTTTCCAAGAGTGTGTTTCAATAGTAATCATGGAATTTCCAATAAATGAAATTCTTTCTCACGGTGAAATTTTTTTACAGAGGTTAATTTTAAATTTTACAGAGCAAAGAAATTAATATTTATTGCTATGGAAAAGAATCATAAAGAAGAAAATATAGGTGAAAGAAGATTTGGAAAATTATTTATCCAAGGTTTTTACAGAAGTAAAAGGGGGAGATCAAGGAATATTTTCATAGTTTACCAAGATGGTTCCAAGACATCGTTTTTAAAACTATGAGAAACAAACCAGTAAATAGTTTTCACAGTGAAATGGTAAATTGGGCAAAACAAGACATGGTTTTCAAAACCATGGGAAGCAAGCAATAAATAGTTTTTCAAAACCATGGGCATGAATTAAATTATGGAAATTTAATTTTACAGGACAAAAAATATTTGGGAATTATTTTTATTCAAATATATTATTCCCAAATATTTAAGGAGAATATGGATAAATAAAATTATATTTGAAAAAAGCACAAGTGAGATTTCAAAGAGGATGTGGCAGTTAGTTTTTATAGTAGTTGAGACTTACATGATGATTTCTTGATGAACCAGAACGAGTTTTCAAAATTCAAAGGAGGTTATTGTCAAGTACAGACCCTGGAACATTAACCTTGTTTATTTTTCACATAGGTGTCATGGATTGGGAGAATCAAAGGAATCTTGGAGACATATGTTTTAGTTATCATTTCTTGTTCGAGACATGTTTTTGTGACATGTATTTCAGCCAAATGGAGATAACTTTCAAGAATCTGAGAGAGTTTTTTCTTTAGAATGAGCTTATCTATAAAAACCGTTCTCATATTTTACACATATATTATGGTTTGAGAATTACAGGTGACGTTTTGAACCCTATTTTTTCTCCTGAAAAATAGGAGATCGGTTAAAACGTGTCATGTTCTATTTGTAATTGTTTCTATTTTGGGAAAAGGGTTGGAGTTCGAATTTGTTTGCTAAAAATGACCTTTAGTGATGTATATTTCATTGTACAAGAGTAGAAAAGAGAGGGATCAAAACACCAAAAGAGCCAGAATCTGAAACCTAAACGTTTTCTTGCTTATCATTGTAACCGGTTTCAAACCGAAGAAACTCAGATTGTATAAATATTAGGAGTTTCAAATGTATTAGAGGTTGGAAAAAGTGAAAGGGCACGATTTTATCTATTCAGAACTTGAATTTAATTTTCTGAAGCTGAATAGAATAAACATGCAGAAGTCTTGAAGTTTCCATGAAAATATTCTAATGGTGGTGATCTAAGTTTTGTCTCCTCTCTTTGTATGTATTTCTTGTATTTATGATTTCATTTTCACCATATTTTGTTTAAATTGGATAGTCAAAGGACCATAATTCATCTCATGATACTCTCGGCTGAAGAAATTTAAACTATGTTATGTTCTTCCTAACAAATCCAAGATTCATTTATTTAATGCTCTGATGTAGTTATATTTTTCCTTTCTTCTTACACTCTGCAAATTTATAAATTATAACTTAGATTTATCGCCTCATTAATCATTTATCCTCTAGAGAGTTCTATTGACCAGTTAGTGCTTCCATTCATTTTCAAAATTTTGACTCCATAGCCCTAAGTGTCCCTCCTCTTCCTTGGCAACAAAATTATAAAAAGAAAAATCTTTCAAAGCAACAAAACCTAGCCATTGATTGTCAAAGAAATACCAAGTGATAGGAGAGAGCCGCCTCTGAGTTGAGAAAGCTAATACCCTTCTCTAAATTGGATTTGTAGGTTACCTTTGTCGTTTGTTTTATCAGCCAAACAAATTTACAGAATGCTAACATCCACAACATTATCTTAAACAACTCACAACTTCTTCAATTTAAAATAAATCTGTAGAATTTATTATATTGTGACACACTTCTTTGACATAATAAATACTATAACTCAAACACATTACAAAATTGAAAAATGAACATATTATATCTAGCTTAGTGTGAAATACAAACATGATAATATTTTAAGGCCATTTAAATGTATATTTTTCCTATAATAAAGGGACATTTTCATAAGGGGCATTTCCACAATGAGATGTTCATCTTACTTTGTCATTACATGGTTTTTAATTTGCAACTAAGTTGAAGATTGGTATTTTTTTTAATGCTATAGTGGCTTGCATTCATTTTACATCATATTTTATTAGGAGATGAGCCTTCATGGGTCTCGAAAACATGTATACCAACTACTTAGTCTTGGAAGTCATGTATGTAATACAATTTTCAATGTTTTAAAGTCATTTTAGAAATCAATTAATAAAAAATATTACAATATTATTATATTAATGTTTTTTTCACCTTTGGGGTAATTTGTAGTTTATATTTTGGTCTAATAACCTAAAGTACTAGATTGGATATTAGTTATTTTTCTTTGGATTATAAAGGGGATAAAGAGAGCATCCTATTGGTGAAATGGAAGAAATTGGTTAGTCTTAAAGAGGGTCGTGTTTGGGGTTTGGACTTTTACTAGTAGTAAAAACGTTTATGGAGATTATTGTACAATGAAGGTTTATGAGGAAATACTATAATGGAAAAATGTATCAATACATGATTAATTGAAGAGTGGATTGAGAAAGAATCTAAAAGACATGGAGGGATATCCATAGTGTAGAGAGTAATAGTAAGGGATTTCCTTCTAATAGATAAATGGTTAGTCCATGGAATTAAAAAAGGAAAAAAAAGAAATAAGGTAAATTTTAGTGAATATCTCGAGCTAGTTTCCCATGAAAATTATTGGTTAATTGATTCTCTACTCAATATCTTGTATAAATGGGAGATACATAGTTTTAGCTCATGTAGCTAAAACATAAGCGAACTCAATATAGAGTCAAGCGCATAAATAAAATGTCCATATTGTTATTCAAGGTAAGTAGTTAATAAATGCAATCAATATATTTATAATCTCAAATTAATTGGAATAAAATTGAAGAAAGAAGATGATATGATTGTTTGGTCAGAAAACAAACCATTGAGGACATTTACTAATAGGATGGTCTATGAGGCAAGGGTAAAATATAAAGTTGATGTAAATAAAGTATGATGGTGGAAGTACATTTAGAAGTTAAAATGCTTCAAAAAAAACTAGAAGAGATTGTGCGGTAGCAAGCTAAGTGGACTTGATTATGGGGATAACTCCATAGTTAAGCGCACTTGAGTCAGAGGTGTCTTGGGATGGGTGACCGCCTAGGAATTCATGGTTATCGGGTGCAAGCCCCAGAAGTGATGATTGATGCTATGTGATTCATTTCATTGTTTCAATCCCATTTCTTCACCCCTGTGAGCATCACCCGATGCAATGAGTGCTAAGTGGACTATTCAAATCATGAGAATTATTGGTTAGTTGGGACTAATCTTCATGGATATGGGTCATATATTAATTACTTACACTACACAGTTAATCTCGAAAATGATATCTAATATGTTGCACTGCGGAAGCCCCTCTAAGATTTTTCTAGTTATTCATGTCTAATAGAATTCTCACTTAGGACAATGACCAAAAAAAGCCATGGATGGGGCCAAGTACATGTATATTATGTAAAATCAATGAAGAAACAATTGATAATCTGCATGTCCTCTATCCATTTACAAAGGAAGATTGGAAAGAAGCTTTGAACCTAGTCAACAAAGAAGGGAATTGGGTAGGAGATGATCTCTTAGGTTGTTTCAAGAATTGTAGTGAAAATAAAAAAGTAAAAGAGAACAAACCACTTTCTTGTATAGTGGTTTGGGTAAAATGGTTAGTAAGGATTGAGATGTTCTTTAAAGGTAAGGAAATAAGATATGAATACAGTTGAAATAAGATATGAATACAATGGCATCTAATTTCCATTGAAGGAAAAACCAATAATATTGATCCTCTTGCCAAATATTGATCATTCCAACCCTTGGAGATACTTCAAGGAAGCTCGCCAATATTCCATGTGTGTTTGCGGCTCGAGTGGTATACTATTCCTATCCAAAACTCACTTTATAAATCTTAAAGTAGCAATGGGTCATGGAACAAACAATAAATTTAAGTTGTATACCTAGTGGATTCTATCCAAATTGGTAATCGATAGAGGAATAATAAGCTTTTAAGTATTTGGAGATAGTAAATTGGTTATACAAAGAGTAATAGAGAAGATTAAGTTGGGACACTTATTGTTGTGTCCACTTATCGAAAATATCATGAACATCCATAGAAACATGAAAATCCTAGCATTCAATCATATTTATAGACAACTAAATGAGAAGGTAGATAATTTTTTGAACAAATCATTATCCCTCATAAAAGGTTCTCTTATCAAAATAGGGACAAACAAAACTGGATCTTTTCTTTTTTTCCCCAGGAAAAAAGAGTAAATGTTATTTCAAGTAGAAAGAAAATTTACATTCTGCATAATGTATGTATCCATGCATTTGGTCTTCAAGAACTCCCAAAGAACATAGTTCATCATCAAAAAATAAAAGTCTTTAGGTCATGAGTCCCACTGACTCACCTCTCCGACACAAACTACATAATATATATACAAATACATAAGAGTTGTGATAAATAACTCACGAGATATATAGAATCCTCGGATACAAATCATGTTGACACTATGGAAAAATTGATTTGCCAATACTGTATCTAAAAAATATGGAGCTAGAACATATTTTGATTGATAAAAAGTCTCTCATAATTGAAGCAAAAAACTGTTGATATGTTGAGTAAACTGATCCATGAAATAGAAGGAAAAAAAGGAGACCCGACCATGGGGTCCAAACAGAAAGAGAATCGGGAATGAGGGATCTATCCCACTGAAACCACAGGATCTATAAATGATCTATGATAAAACTCATGTGCTAACCCTACTCTTTATTCTGTTACTTTCCACTACCCCAAATCCAACCGCATACCCTATTTAGAGAGGAGATCTATTGTCATGTTCCTTTCCATGTAAACATGATGGATAGAAAAATGTTTGTAAGAGGCCAAGATAATAAAAAATTCATCAAGGATTGAAGATAGTATGATGTTGTGAGAAACTTGGGTTTTCCTGATCCAATTTATAACCACCATAGAGTCTCCAAAGATTTTCAAAGTATTTATCCCTTTTTCCTCAGTGAATGTGAGAAACAATTTAAGGGCCATCAATTTTGCATAATTGTTTGATCTTGGGCCCAGTCCCATAGTTAAATTATAGTAATGGGAATCATAGAGATATAGAATATCCCCACCCCCACAGGTTTGTCCTTCATTTTGAGATGCCCCATCAAAATAGCTACATGGATTTGTTTGATTCATAGTTTCTACAACAACATTCCTCACCTGATTTTTGGCTTTCCCTTATGGGAAATGTGATAGTATTATAAGACTTTGAGCCACTAAATGCTCTGGAATAATAGATTCTCCATTAAATATGGAAAACTTTTGGGCCATCTAGACTCCCCAATTTATGATTAGTGGTAGAGCTTTTATATTTTAATTTTTTGGTTTTTTTGACCACTCCCTCCATGATTCTTCAATATTTGGCCCCTGCCATCAGCATACTTGATTTAGGGAAGCTGAGCATTCAATCCAGATATGATGAAAAAAAAGGGAAAGTTAAAAAAATATCTGTGACTGATTCCTCTGTCGCTTTACAAAGTGTGCACCAACCTGGGCCTTCCAAGCATCGACTTCGCATCTTATCCCAAGTAGGAACCTTATTTTTTAGCATACACCATAAGAAAAAGTGGGCTTTTAATGGGTATTTTAATTTCCAAACTGCTTTCCACCACTAAGAGGGTTCATGTTAAAGAAGATCTATGTTAATTTGTTTATATCACACTTTTGGTGTATAAATCCAAAGAGGGTTATGCTTCCAAACTAACTCATCCTCTTTGTTTGTGATACATTTGTGACCCATTTGAAGGGCCTTGGTGTAATCAGTCCATGCAACATCGAAATCCTCCACCAAACCTAGTTGAGTAGAACTTTTCCAAGATTGAATCAAGATAGTGGTTTTGTTGATATCAACAATTTGGATGAGATAGAACAATCCTCGATCATGTAAGGATTTGATCAACGACGGAGGGAGTAGGTGGCTTCTACCACTGTCTAGCCAAGGATAAATGCCAATTATGACTTTGTTTCATTTCCCAACTTTCCATGCTAAACCTTCCCCCACAATATGAAAATAATTTATTAGTGTTTTCTAGATAATAGAACAATTAACTGCTACCTTCATTGGACTTATAATCCATTCCTCCATTTATTATGAACTAACATATTTCTAAGTTACTACCTTAGTCTAGAGGTTGTCTGTTCAAATCAACCTCCAAGCCACTTTTGCTGCTAGAGCCCTGGAGAAATGGCGGTTGTTTTTTAGACCCCATCCCCCCAACGATTTGGGGATAGCTAGGACATCTCATTTGACCCATGGTAGTACAAATTGATCTTTTGAACCTACCCATAATAATCTAAAGCATGTACTCCTTATCTTTTCAAGTGTTTGTTATAGCCCTAAAATGGCCTATTCATGCATACATGGCATTGGAACTCTTACTTACATAATTTTTCGAATCGTTATTGAGAAGCTCTACTTAAAAAAACAATTTTGATAGCATGTACGTGCCCTGCACTACTACATCCCATGTACATAGGCTTGTTGCATGCTAGATAGCCCACGTACATATGCTTTTTGTACAATACACAACCCACACATACCTCTAAAAGTTGCAAAAAGTAAAAAGTTGTAAGGAATTCGGTGGAATTCACGAGCTATTGGAGGTTTCCCAAACAATTCACCTGATATAGCCCCTCCCCCAACCAAATAACCATCAGTTTGTCATATAAAAGGATTTTTTGGGGTCTCATTTCAAAACTAAGCATAAGAACAGTGAAAATCTGCCCAATTTCACTTCCCTTGCCCAAACATTTGCTACCTTTTATGAGTCACTACCTCGAAATTCCCTCTTCAACCCATTTTCTTCCATTCAATCCACTCCCTTTCCATGAGGTGATTAGTAGATTGAGAGAAGAGGCCTATTGAAGGTGCACTTGGATCATTGTAAAGAGGATCCCATACCAATTTCGTGGAATGGTGGCTGGAAAGGATTGTAAGTTTTAGTCTTTGTTTAATGAATAAAAGAATCTATTTCCATGTCCCAAATGATGATGTTTTGTGTATTTATCTTTAATTTATCCATAACATTTGATATCTAACCCTGATTTGTGAATAGAAATAGAATGCTTGTAGCCCTTGTTTTCCTAGTCTTGGATGCAGGTTATCTTTGGGAGGAGACTTGCAGTATTTGGAACTACAGATCTTGAGGATATCCTCACCGAAAGTGGGATAAAAGGTAAAATTACTAATCCTCTATTATATTGCTTTTTGTTCATTTATTTTGGTATGTTTGGGGTAGAGTAGAAACTAGACTGAATTTTAGACGGTCATTTTCTTTGTCTATATCTTAAACCCTCGTATAGTTATAGGGGGTTTTCCCTCAAGCAACATTGGTGACCATACTAGGGATCTCTCTAGGGTTTTTATGGAGGCTTCTGGGTTGTTGATTGGTTTTTTGTTTTCCTTTTGAGTTTCAATCAAGTTTACTGAATATTTTTAGGGTTTCTAGTCACCTACAAGGTGCATACCAGCTTTCCCTTCCCTGTAAGTTTGTCTTGTCCTTTTACTTTTGAAAATTCCCAGAGGTGTATGGGCCCTATTTTGGGTCAAGCCGCGTACATACATGCTCTGCACAGTAGAAATCCCTCATACATACGCAAGTTGTTGATGCAACAACCTGCATCTTTGTTTCATGAAAGTATTTTTTAATAAAGAGAGAGTTGGTCTCTTTCTTGATAGAAGTTTAGACTTCTCAGGACTTTATTGAATCAGTTAGAGTCTTTGTCTGTGGCCATAGCTTGGGTTTAAGTTTTGGTTTACTTGTTCCTTAGTATTCTTGTGTTTTCCCTAAAAGGTTTAAGAGTGATTTGTCAAGTTTTAGATCTTCCTTTCGATTCCTTGATTGAATCCCTGCAATTTGTAGTGGGATTAAGGTATTTATCATTCTTTTTTTTATTTTTCTCTTTGTCCCTGTTTCTTGCTTTGAAAAAACAAAAAAAAAATTACTTCAGTTTTTTCTTGTTAAAGTAGTTCGAAAAATAAAATAAAAAGATGTTATTTTCTTGCATTTAGTTTGGTAAAGTAGTCAAGGTTGTTATTTGCAAAAGAAAAAAAAGATTCTTCATTTCAAAGTTCTTTTCTATTTCCTATAATATAAGTAGTTTGTAGTCAAACGAAAGAAATTTTTAGGATTTCTTCATTTACAAGATCTTGAAATATCAATTAGAAAAGTTGAATTTACAAAGAGTTGTTTACAAGCGTTGATTTAATTTTGAAGTATATTTTTCTTTCAAATTATTTAAAGTTCTCTTCCTTATTCTTCTCTTCATAACACCATCAGTTTCACTATCGTATCCTTGGTGTAAATCAATCCTTAAAATTAACGATTAATCTAAAATACATTAGACTTTATGTTTGTAAATTTCACCGACTAGTTTAGGGTTTTAGGGCCTTGAATTAGGTGTGAAGAGAAAACTCTTCGAGGCCACTTTAAAACAAACATTGGAGTCTGAGATAGGGAATGCTTTAATTCTAGTGTCATAAGAGTTATCCAGAACACCCCTCCAACATAAAGGATAAACATGAGGTCGTGTGAGGAAGGAAGAGGAGATAACCCCTCCAAAGTTGGACTAAACGTAGTGGGGATTGTAAATTGAGGGTATTTCTCAAGAACAATACCGATCTCATTTTCCTATAGATATTCATGGACCTCGAATCTGTTTGATATCCTCAGTTGTCTTCCAGACCAATTTATTTTGATACCCTTGAAGGGCTTCGAAATTGTTATCCTTTTCATTACAATGTTTTCGATTGTCAACTGTACCCGCCTAGTAACTGACTGTAAGATGGAAACCTAGTTTCCCATATTTTATGAACTTACAAAGGTGACTACGGGGGTATACCGCGATACCTAGGGAAGAAATCAGATCACGCTTCATAGAGTATACCCAGAGGGTTCTTCTGTGTTCAAGTTTCACTTGCACCAGTTAGTTCCTCTAGTGTCGATTGGTGTAACTATCCTTCCCACTAGTTAGTTTGTTGCTATATTTGTCTTTAGGAACTTCTTGTGTGTGCTCCCTAGTTTTCCATAGTGATTTAGTCAATCATTTATTTGGGTCTCTGACCTAAGGTGGTATACCACCCACTCTGTTGATTGTGAGGAATTTTTGGTCTTCCACTTAGAAACATGTATCTTCCTCTTTATAGGCGTTGCTTTTATACCACTGGTTCACCAAAGTCAGTGTGTGAGACTTTTATGGACTTGAACTATCCCGCAAAGGGAGAACCTGTGCATAAGATATTCATGGATAAATTTTCTGACGATACCAACCAAGGAATCCCTTTGCAAGGGGATTCTTGTGTTTTTCCTTTCTTTGGAAACGTTGGTGTCCCTTTGATGGACACTTTGTACATTCCTGGGTTGAATGTGGGACTACCGGTTTGGTTGGGTACCATTCCAAATTTCCTGAATTCTCTTGATGCTTATCAGTTAAGAACCTTATGTCATTTATGTTCCTTCATCAACAAAGTCTTCTCCTCTTCCTTCTTCCTTCTCTGGTGAAAGTTCAGCTACTAGTAACCAAAAGTCTAAATGGAATAGAAAGAGGAAGAATAGGAAGAAGAAATCACCAACCTCTGCAAGTCATGTTGAAGACTAGCACCCAGCCTCTGCAAGTCATGTCAGGGGAAAGCACCCAGCCTCTGCAAGTCATGCTGGGGGGAAAATTTCAGTCACTGCTAGTCATATTGGCAATAGGCATGTAGCCTCTGAGAGTCATGTTATTGACCCATCACCAACCTTTGCAAGTCATGTTGGAGATCTACAACCAACCACTTCTATTCATGTTGGTGGCATTTATTATGTTGAGAAACCTAGATGGATAGGATGTAAGCCTAAGTTCACTTGTAATATTTGCAAGGGAGATCACCTTACTCATTTATGCCCTAGCCTTCCAGAGGTACGGAGATTGTGGTCCATGTCTGTAAGATCTTCTGAGGTTTCATCACAGCCTATTCATCTAGTGGTTGAAAAAGTGGTTGTGTCGATGCAATATTCGATCGATCCCACTCCTTTTTGGGGGCGTTGTGCACCTTCAAACCATGATGTCTCACAGCCTATTCAACTAGTGGTTGTTGAAATTACTAAAACAACTGAGAGGGGGGGTGAATCAGTTGTCTCTGAGCTTAAACAATTTTAAGTCTATTAAAATATTCTTAATCTTTCTTCAAGTGATCATCAACATTAAAGAGCATATGGACAATAAAATTAAAAAGCATCAGTCACACATAAGGTATACACAGGGATATATTTTCACGAGGAAACCCATGAAGGGAGAAAACCTCTTCTTCTTCGAAATGATAGGCAGTCTTTTAAGTTCTATACATCATCTTTAATTGAGCACCAACTCAATGTGAGGTTGCTACCTCTGTTTTACAGGATGCAACTTGTCTGAGAGAACCAACTCTTTGGTTTCTCTAGCACCCACTAGAAGGAAGCACCAACTCCCTAGTTTCTCTAGCACAGACTAGAAGGAAGCAACAACTCCTTGGTTTCTCTAGCACCCACTAGAAGGAAGCACCAACTCCCTATATGTTCCAGCACCAACTGGATGGAAGCACCAAATTCCAATTACACAGGCTCCAACCTGTATAACAGAGAACACTTGTTCTCCCTTGCACCACCCTGCCACCTTGGTTTCTCTGGCTACAATCAGATGGAAGCTACAACTTCGTCTGTTCAAGATCTCACTTGAACCTTTGAGGACAACAGTCCTCCCGAGCACCTCCCAACCTCCCTAGAACATAAATGAACATATAAACATTCAACTACACAGATACATCAATTCTTACCAATCTTTCTTTGTTCTGTACATCTGGTCAGCTTCTAACTGTTCTGTAATTCATTTCTTCCTCTATCTGTTCAGCAGGTCTTCTCTACATCAACTTGTTCTGTCATTCTACTCTTCTTCAACTTGTTCTTTTATCCTGCTCTGCGTTTCATCTCACACTGCACTTCTTCTCAATCTCATACTTCACATCCTCTTATTTTCCTTTTCTTACAATTTCATTCTTTTCTCATACAGAACAGCCAACCACACACAGTCTGTCTCGTTTTCTTTTATACACACCTGCACGGTGGTTGCACTTCGCATTTCCTTGGGAAAAAGAAAGACAACTTTCCGAGCAACTGAAACGCCAACAGATTATCAATCATGAATCCGTTTCACTAACAGATTTGTAACTGAGGGGTTATTTGAGAGAGAACAGTAACCTTCCAATCATATTCCAATTTATTTTCTCCATTGGATGAACTTTATTGATATTGCCTTTAAATTGGGTTTCGGCATTTCGGAAATCTTGTGCTGAGTGTCTCGACACTTCATTTCGCGATCTCCGAAGTTCCGATACAGAACTTTACTACACTAGCTCCTTCCCCAATATGACTATGGTCATAACCAAGCGCCTATGCAAAAGAAAACGCTTTCACGATTTCTCATTTCGTGGATTTCAACACTATGCTCCGTTGACCCCAAGTCAGAAAAATTTCGATCACTTGCCACATGTCCTGTGACTCGATGGTCCAGATGTAATCTTGATTCAATGGTTATGATTGAATCGTGATTTTGCGATTTCAACATTCTTGTTGCATTGGGTTCTTTGCCTCTCCATGTCGCGATGCATGAAACTCCGATATGGAGTTTGATCAACGGTCTAGATCTGATCTCTATTCAACGACTGTGATTAAATTGTGATTTTTCATATCATGATATCGGGATTCCTGATGTTAATAAACTTTGACATCTCCAACTCTTGATCCTTGAAACTCCGACATGGAGTTAGATCAACAATCCATATCTGAGCTTGATTCAACGGCTACGATTAAATCATGATTTCGCATATCATGATATCAGGATTCCTGATGTTAATAAACTTTGACATCTCCAACTCTCGATCCCCAAAACTCTGACATGGAGTTAGATCAACGGTCCATATTTGAGCTTGATTCAATGGCTGCAATTGAATTGCAATTTCACATATCGCGAAATCGGCATTCTTGTTGCATTGTTTCTTTGACATCTCCAACACACGATCCTTGAAACCTCGACATGGACTGGAATCAACGGTCCAGATTCAACCTTGATCTGATGGCTCAGATTAAGTCGCGATTTCACATATCGCGATTTCATGATTCTTAATTTTAATATTTTTTGACCTCTTCAACTCTCGATCCAAGAAACTACAACATGGACTGAGATCAAAGGTCCAGATTCAACCTTGATCTGATGGCTCAGATTAAGTTGCGATTTTTCATATCGCGATTATGCCCGCTTCTCCTTGTACCTTAAAGGACGTGTGGGTTCTTCTTGATCCAACGATGGTCGGATCTTGTGCTTGGATCTAACGCCTGAGATCTGTCCTCCTCTTCAACGATCTCTTCTTGTCTACATTCAGATCTGACGACCCTCGTTCTTTCAGGAATTTTGAATGGATCCAATGATCAGAAATGCTTCTCAAGCTTTACAGGCCTTCAATCATTTGATCTTCCTGAACTTATCTTCTGTTTGCCTATTGGTTACAAACTTCCTGTACTCATGCCATCAATCCTCTGTACATTCTTCCTATACTTATTCTACTTTCCATCAATGACAAGCATTTGATGTCTGTTAAATATTTTCCATTCTCTGTCTGTTAAATATTTGCCAACAATATCCCCCCTTTGGCATTGATGCAAACACAAGCACCCACATGCATTCGGACTCGACTCTCCTCCTGAACTCTTTTCTCCCCCTTTGACATCAATGTCAAAGAAGAAGCATTCTTCCCCTGATCTATTGCAAAAACATACTCCCCCTGTCGACTATAAGCATCTTGGAGATACACCAAATATTAAATAAGTACTCCCCCTGACCAGGTGAACAGATTAGACACAAGAGATTATAACCCCCAACTTTTGATGAAGATATCCAAAAGGGGTCACTGCTAATGTTTTAGTAAAGATATCAGCAATCTGTTCTGTAGAAGGTATATAATTCAGTTGAACAATTCTATTTGTAACT
>SNQJ01S0020953.1:92176-103740 GCA_010110895.2 Picea sitchensis
CGTCTTCCCGTGAGGGCTTTCACCATAAGGGGACCACTTTGGAGTTCATCCATATTTACTTCTTATCAACCATGACAAAAAAATAATGAGTCATATTTACATCAAACACTATTGGTTCCATTACCCAAACCTTTGTGCTATGGATCTTTCTTCAAGGGTTGACATCAATGACAACCAACCTTAATCAACAGGGTTGACTCCACCAGCCTGTGGAGAGCTAGTTTTTTGTTGGGCTTTCCACACCCCTACAATTGAAGGATAAAACCTTCATTCGGGAACCCTAGTTGGGGTTTTCACTTCTCTAAGTGCCCCTGTGATGGATAGTTGGTGACCAACTGCCATATCTAATGACGCCCTAGTTTGTTCTTTGGAAAGGTTTGAACTCCTACCCCTTCCCTTTCCACTTGGGAATGGTAATGGATTCAATCCCAGCCCATCTAGTTTATGGCTTAAATCCCCAAGAAATAGAATGTGTCTATTCCTTAGTTGATATACCAGCAACCCCTCCTCTGAAACTAAATAAGGGTCATGGGATGAACTATGGATTTGAGGGCGACCCATTTCTGGCTAAGAAGCTAATGAAATATTTTCCAGAGGGGGAAACAAAGGGAGGAAAGGGGAATTGGGGAAATAATATGAGAAATAAGGGATACTCTTCAAAGTGCCTTCCCAGGATTTACCCAAAAAATATAAATATTGAAACATATAATTTAAATATGGAGGGAAACTAGGTGACATACCTAGATGTGATTTGATACCTTGTTGGAGAAGTTTTGCGGCCTCTTCTAAAATAAATGGATTATCTTGGCCCGAATTCACTTCTTTGACATAGCATGAAGAAATTATCATGCCTCTAAGGAGCATGTCTCTTTTGTGTGGTGAATCGTTACTATCTTTAGGCCCCTCTTTGCCAAGATTCAACGAGGGAGCTCAAAGCACCTCTCCAATCTGAGTTGCATCTCTCTTTTTCTGCGTTAAACCCATAAAGTATCATACCTTTCTCCTCATAGGTAGATTTCATTCACGGGAATTCTATCCATACTTGTGGCATTCTCAAAATTTGAAGGGTATTCCTTCGTAGTCCAACTTTTGAAGAAAGGACCTGTAGCCCCAGGATAATTCGATTTCTTCCTCCAAACCCTTACGTATATTCAAAGATACCATGACTCGGGCCACTAAAATTTTTCTAGTGGAGGTGAAAGACATATCTACATCCATGTATCTTCCTAAAGAATTATCCAAGAATTCAAAGCCCCTTGGCATCCAAAGTTTTGTTTTAAACCCAAGCAGCCAAAACCGTATAGGTAGCTCGTCTACCCTTTCACGATTGACATCAAAAATGGGTGTCTGACTCCTAAGTAATATTGGTGATGAATAAATACACCATAGGGATTTCAAAACTTTGTTAATGTTCATCTGGGTCTGAAAACGAAACATAAAACACCCATTTGATAGAGATTGAATCAAGGGAAAATGATCTACCTTGCATGACCATTCTTAATATTCCCACTCCCACATTGTATTTATACCTAGATGTCGGTCATTGACTCGTCCCACTACTATCATTTTTGTTATCTCACTGTAAACTTCGTTCGACTGAGAAACAAATGACATAGGAAACCTACAAACCAACTTTGAGACCCGAAACTAGCCTTTCGGACCTTGAGAGGTCTCTCTCAGGAGACATTGTCTCAGTATAGGGTATGGCTTTAAGTCGTCACCTAGATTTAACAGCTTTGAATAATAAGTTCTGGTTCTATTGGAGAAAATATTAAGACCACAGGCTATGGAATCGATTTAAGAAAATGATAGAAACAAATGACTTGGTAACAAAACTTGAGAGGATAAAGGCTAAGTAGGCAACAATTTTCAGTTTAAAATCGTTGTGTGTGGCAAGGAGAAAAACACATTAAGCAACTAAGATCACTGTTGAAGATGAATTCAAAGTTAACTTAGAGGAAAGATGGTTTGTCTAAATGGCATGAATCCCAAGGCACTGCGCAGCAAATCCCAAGTTTGAAATTACATTCCTATTAAGACATAAATAGATATGAATAAAGAATACAGGAAGTACGTGCAGAAAGAAAAAAAAGAATACATCCAACTGCTAAAATTAAAATCTTTTCATCAAATCTTTAGGAATTTTGCATTAAACTCCGATCGAGCTCAAACTACATTCAATAGTCACTTTCTACACTAGTTTTCCAACCATCATGACTTACATTGAAAAGATAAAATATATAGGCAAGGGCGTCACTTGGACTGCCCTGCTCTCTAGATACTATCCCTAGAATTTAGGAAAATGACTTCCCTCTGTCTAAATGACCTTTCGCATGACATCTTTCCAGAAATAGAAAACTAATTGTATTTGCTTGCATCATAACCGCTTGTCCTTTCCATGGGGATTCGATTATAATCAAGGTCTCATCATGGGGAGAGTGATATGTTGATGCCTTCCTTCGACAGGTTATCCGAACGATCAAGTGCTCTATCAGAATCCCACCATCTACCGTAATGGCTTTGATTTTTGTCACACACTCATTTGTTGGGGTGCATAGGTGGCGAGTGACTACTGACTATCACAGTTGTTACCAAAATGACAAAATTGTCTAAAGGCGACGCCTTATTTAAAACTATCGAGATCTGCACCACGTTTGAGAATACAAGAATGAACTTCGTTAGTCATGTTTCCTTTACGTGCTGGAAAGAGATGTGCGGTCGTTCTCCTTGGTCACTTCACATTCTCTTAACTGATTTGTATTCCTTTCTTCCAACATTCTATGTGTTTCGTGCAACTGTATGATTGTATCTTGTGCATCTCTGAGCTTTCTCTTGAGCCAATTCACGTTTCCTTCGTGGCCATGGGATGCTGACACTTCAAGGGTATTCGCTGCTAACTGTCATCTTAGTTCCCTGTTTTCCTGGTAAAGCTCAGCGATAGCGAGCTTCCCTTGCTTCAACTACTGAGACGACTCTTGAACATCAGTGCTTCCGACATTTTTCCTCCTCATTTTTCTCCATCTTTATCGACTTGTGCCTTCGACAGGTTCCAGCCAAATAATGTGCATAAGTAATTTTTCGGCAGCAGACCTTACGTGCATATTTCTCAGGACTCAGGTTTCCCCAACTTCCTTATTCTTCTTTGGCATGTCGCTTCTCCAAGATATTTTTTGTTGGGGGGATAGGGATTTCGACGTCTTTCTTTCCTATGTAGCCTCTTCCACTCCAGCCTCTGCACGGTGTGATATTACCCTTTCCGCGGATAGAGGGAAATATCATTTTGGATCCTTTAGGATGCCCTCTATGAGAAAGAACAAATCCCAGTTTCTTCCCAACTATCTTAATTCCTCAACTACCAACAATTTAATCAGCGATACGTGAGAGAGTTTCCTTTTCTACTTATCCACTTCATCCTGGGCATTGTCTGTTAGCTCTCAGAGGTTTTGGTGCAAAAAAAAGGGTAGATTTAATGGTCTCCTTCGTGTGAAGTGCATAAAAAATATAATGTGATGTGAATGTATCCTGTCAAACCTCCCTTCACTGATGAAATATTTCCTAATAACTCCAAGTAGTTTCCAAAAAGGTTCCTACAAATATATACTCGAAATTGTTGTCTCGACTTTCCCACCTAAACAATCTCGCTTGATAAAGTATTCATATCACCATGCGTCCAAGAGCATGCCTTTAAACCACCTTTCATCGCGCAGAAGGATCTCTATTGCAGTTGACAGAGTTTCCTCAATCACCTGGAAAATGACACCTGAGATCACCGTGTGGAATCCGTTGAAACTGAGTGCAAACTACTCAGCTAGTCTCATATTGTATCCTTTAATTTTCCTGCAAACATCCATTCACCTAAATTGTTTGAAGGACGCTCTGACCTCCGAATCTTCTTTGATCAATTTCATGTTTTGGGGCTCAGACCTAGTGCTTCTGATACTTCATGTGCCCTTCCTTATGCTTCGAGAGGTTTCCATGGCACAACACATATTTGTCATGTGCGTGGTGGATTCAACATGGGCCCGAGGTAGTAATATTGATCAACTTGGGCTTGCGAGAAGACTACAAACAATGCATAAGCTTGACTAGTGAATAGAATGCATGCAAAACATCTAGAATTTATAACAGAGTGGGCGAGAGGTGGAATTGTGCCAGGGAACACTGAATTCATGGTGACTAGATGTTTCGAAGTGAACTGAAGATTTTTAATATCACATCCATGCGATGAGCACACTTCAGGGCATGTAAAATACTATTGATAAGGGCTGCAAGGCATATGTGATATGAGCGCCATGATTTTTCATTCTTTCAACCCTCATAATGAACTGATGATAGTCATTTCACTTGCCGATGCGACTTCTATTTAACAACTTGCATTGACCCTCAACACTTAAAACTTCCTTTATGATAGGACCTGACTTTTTGGGAACAAACTCGTACCATTTACACATGTTTTGAATCTAACATCCCTTCCCAACTCCAAGGGCCAACCGACCTCTTGCTGACTTCGACCCCTTTGTTTTTTAGTACATGACTTCACATGCTTTGACACACATACCATGAATCGACTAAGACCGACTCTAATTAAACAAGAAAAATGACAGCGCTAACAACTGGCTCCAACAGGGATGTTATCCTCCCAGCGAGGTAGCAAAGAACAACAGACTAGGTGCCTGACCATTGGGCCTTATTCAACTTTTAGATACTAAAATACAAAAGACAAAAATGCAACCTAAACTTATTTGACATAGTTTCTAACAGACTCAACATAAATTCAGGGCCTTCACTTCGGGCTTCAATTTTCTGTTGACACATTGACTCGAGAAAAAAATAAAATGACTATTTACAATGACATGTGACTTAAACGGACTTTATTGCACCAGATAATGTTTGAGGAACCCGTCATTCATAGGACCCCAACCAATGCACTCTCCATTCAGTTATTCCATAAAATAAGTGTTATTCCCATGATATGCACTGATTATGAATGGACCCGTCCAAAGATGATCAAATTTTTTGTGCTTTCCTTTATCTTCATTTCTCATGTCCCATTTCAACAACAGATCCCCCAACTAAAATTCCTCCTTCTTAGAGTGTTTTTCAAAGGTTTTATTCATCCTCTCCCGGTGGAATTGTGATTGATTATACACCTGTTCCCTCATCTATTGTGTGTCAATCAACTGATTTATTCTCCTCAGTGTTTCATCTGGCTCGGCTTCCTGCTCTTGCAACAACTTTGTAACAAGAAACCCCAGTGAGGTGGGGAAAATTGCATCTGAACCATATACAATCTAGAATGGCAATGCTGAGATGGAATTATTGGTGGTGACTCTATCCGCCCATAGTTCATAAATAATCTTTTTATGCCAGGCCTTCTTGTTGTCTTCCAGAAGTCTTTTGATGATCTTGGTCAATCTTTTATTTGACGGTTCTGCTAACCCATTTCCCTATGGGTAATACGATGTAGAATGTCCCATGGTTATATTGTAATCCTGAGAAAAATTCTCCATATTCTTGGACTTGAATGAGACCAAGTTTTATGTTATGATATTGATAGGGCATTCAAATATTGACAAGATGTTTCTCTCCAAAAATTGAATGATGACTTCATCAGTAGCCTGCTTCGTTGGAATTGCTTCTATCCATTTCGTGAAGTAATATGTGGCCATGAGTATCCATATGTTTTTTTCCGAGGATGGAGGATGGATCTCCCCTATAAATTCCAAGCCCCATTGCATGAAAGGTGCTTCAACCGAGATCAGCTTCAGCAGCAGGGGTTGCAGCTTTCTCCTTCTGTAAAAAATCTGACACTCGTGGCAACTAGAAACTTCTTTGTATACGTCTACAAAGATGCTAGGCCAATAGTATCCCACTCTTAGGATTTTGTGCATAGTGGTTTTCCAGTAGTGATGTCCTCCGCATTCACCTTTGTGGAATTCCTAGATAGTTCATTTCGCGTTGTTTTCCAGCAAACAACTCAGCAATATCCCTCCAGGATCTTTCCAGTACAGTGAATTATCCAAGATGCATAACTTAACAACTTTGATCTTTAAGAATATGGCCTTGGTATTACTCAAACCTGGAGGGGCTTGCAAATTCCTCAATGCATAGATGATGTATGTATACCATGGTGAATCGACAAACTTTTGAGGCACTTGCGTAGTTGTTTCTTCCTGAGGATTCTCTGACAGATCAGCGATGAAGTTGATTCCCAAAGCATCGCAATACAACTGGACCATCAACTTTGCAAGGCCCTGACCCTTAATCATCTTCATGGGCTTGATTTCTAGGTCATATTCCATCATGGCTGCTATCCACTTACATGTCCTTCCCTTAGGGTCAGGCTGAGTTAGGATATCCTTGACTGAGTTGCAAGGCACATAAGCGATAATGTGGGAGTGTAAAATGTACGTTCTAAACTCCTTAGGGATTTTACTAAGGTGTATGCTTGTTTCTCCATAACGTTCTACCTTAGTGGAGAGTCCCTTAGCGTCCTGCTGAAATAGGCTATAGGCTTCTAAAAGTTATGATCATCTTTCTGTAACAACAAACCAACAATTGTATGCTTCAAGGTGAATGAAAACAAGATGAAGTCTTTCGTGAAGTCCAGGCTAGCCAACATGAGAGATTTAGTCAGTGCTACCTTGATATCTTCAAATTATTTCCTAGCTTCTAGATTCCACTTAATCTAATTCCCTTTTCTAAGCATGTAGGTGATATGTTTTATAATTTCGGCCAGGTTTGGGATGAATCTTCTCAAGAAATTTTCTTTTCCCAGGAAGGATTGCACCTCCTTCTTACTACGCGAAGTGTTGATTTTCAGGATTCCTTCAACCCTGTTGGGGTCCACTTAATACCCTCTTTTGAGATGATATGCCCCAACAACTTTCCTTCTTGCATCCCAAAATGTGACTTTTTTGGATTCAATGATATGCCAAATTTCCTGCATTTATGGAATACTTTCTTCAGATACCTGAGGTTTTGTTCATTGGAGTCAGAGTACACTATGATTTCATCCAGATAGATCACAATAAAATTGTCCTTTTTCATAAGAAAATGATATTTCCATTTCCCTTTGGAAGGTAGATCCAACATTAATCAAGCTGAAAGGCATATTGGCATACATGAATGACCCCCATGGTGTCGTAAAATCCGTCTTTTCCTTGTCATTCGGGTGTACCAGGATCTGATTGTAACCAGAAAAATTGTCCATCATGGACATCCTCTGGGAGCCCACCACCTTTTGTAGAATATAGTCCATTTTAGAGAGCGGGTAGTGGTCCTTGAGGGACACTTTGTTCAAGTTTCGAAAATCCACACACAATCTTATTTCACCGCTCTTTTTTCTTACGAGCACCAAGTCAGCCACCCACTTTGAAAACCTTAAAGAAATGATAATTTTAGCTTCAAAGAGTTTCTTTATGTCTTTCGCGATTAGCGGTAGCAGTACGGGATTATTCATATTAGTTTTTGTTTGAAGGGCCTTTGGTATTCTTTGAGAGGAATGACATGTTGAATCACTTTGGTGTCATAAACCTTTAATTCATCATAACTCCAAGCGAAAATGTCGGGGAAATCCTTCATGAGCTTGATGTAATATTGTTTGACCTATGGACTGAGCATTTTTGACAATTTTATTATTTTCAAGTTATCCTAAGTCCCGATGTTGCAATATTCAACATCCTCATTGTTTGCAGTGATCTTGGGATTTCTAGCCACATCATTTTCGTCAAACAACTTTTCCAACGGAACTAGCCCCTTTGGGATGATGTTATTTTTCAGTTGTACTATGTCCCTTCTCCCTATCTGGTTATGGAAAGGGTCATCATCATTGCGCACATCTGCACTCCCATCTTCGTCGCAACAACACTCATCATCAATGTTTATGCTAATGAATTTGTTGCTCATTTGGAGAAATCTCTCCACTTGTTTGTTGTCCTCAAACACCTGCCAATATTTGATATTATCAGGCACTGTCGACCTCTGTTTGACTTCAATATCATATTTTCTATTGGGAAAAATGGGAATTTTAAATACCGAGGCTAAGGTGGCCAATGCATCAGCGATCTAATTTTTCCCCCTTAGGATAGCCGATAGATTATACTCTGAGAATTCTTCGAGGATGCCCAGCACCAGGTTCATGTATGCTCTCTTCCTGGGGTGTTTGGATTGATATATGCCTTTCACTTAGTTTATAACCAACTTGGAGTCCTTGTGCGCTATTATCCTCTTTGCACCCAATTATTTCAAAACCTTCAGGCCCAAGATCAGTGCCTCATACTCAGCCATGTTATTTGTACAGTTGAAAGTAATCTTGTATGAGCAGAGTTTTATGCCCACCTTGGGAGGAATTATCCACACACCGGCCCATGCATCTTCTTTGATGAGAGCATCGTCGAAACACATGATCCACATCTCGTTATCCACACAGTTTCTTGGATCGGTGCACTCTTATTCTCGTCATGTGGATTTATCATCAACGGTCATGACAGTTATCGACTCCTCCTATTCAAAACTCATGTCATTATAGAATATGGAGGAACCAACCTTAGTGTCAACAGAGTAGATAGGATTATTATTCGGCTACATCTCAGTGCTTACCATGTACTTTAGTAGTACTTCTCTGTATAATTGTATCTCCTAGCCAAAAACAAGAATGGTAGCATAAGACATGGCCATTTGTAGAGTTCCCTTTAATTTCGCAGCCCACAAACTGGATAACAACATGCAAAACTTAGAGGGTATATCAGCCACGACCACGCCCATGACCATGTTATTTGAAGGAATTTGGGCCAGCGAGACAACCAAGTATTTGATGAGACCCAAACATTTGACTTTCCTCGAATCGAAAGAAAATAGGTCCTTATAAGGTCTAGTGATGTCCAAACCCAATTCATCCATGATCACCTTTGGCATGAAGTTGTGCAACACACCTGAATCCAACATGGTATTATGTAGAGTCATGTCATGCACCTTGAGACTAACATAGAATAAGGGAACATCCTTGGTGTCATTCATCTCCTCCATGTGCAAACCAAATAAAATAGTAGGGTGATTGTCCTGGACATTCAAAGTGTTGGGGGTTTCTCCCATTTTTAGCATTTTAATAATCTGCTCCTGATACTCGCCCTTTTTTATAAGTTCGTTGAATGGGACAGATATTTTGATCTCTACCATTTCATTCTCAAAGTTAAAGGGGGGAGAGAATTTTTCTACCTCTTTGCCATGCATTTCTCGGCTTGTCTCTAGCACTTTCCTCAGGGCCTCCTCCTTTGACTTTGCCTTTTCAGTTGCATCCTGGGTCAGGTTGTCTGGTTTCAGGCGACTTGTGGAAGGGGTATTTTCCTGAGGTTTCCTTATGGGATATGTCTACTGAGGCTAGGTAGGCGCCTTTTTGCTCCTAAGGTTTTATTGTTTCTGAAACTGCATGATGGTGTTGTGATAACCTTCCCTGAATTCTTTTGTTTCCTAGGAAAGTGTGTCATCCATCTCCAACATAATATCATCATTTTCTCTCATATATTGATCATGTTCTCCCTTCGTCAAAAACACACACATGATTTTGTCATTGCATCAATTTATTTGGTCTTGAAACATCTGATCAAAATCCCCGTCTGCGTAATTATTTTGGAACAGAGGTCTTGTTTGCTGGTCGCCATGTTCTCTTTGCTCCCTCTATCTGATCTAAGGGACCTAACCCCTTTTGAGGTTCTGATTTTTGGGCTAGGGGTCATGTTTTTCTTGGGCAGCGGGTCTGTTTCCCATGGACATTCTTTCCATCAGTTTCTCCATGGTCTTCATCATTAAGTCAAATTTTTCGTCCGAGGACCCAGACGTCGATGGTTGCACATCCCCTTGGGGTTTCTTATCACCTCTGCTAAAACTTTTTTTGATCTTCCCCGATTCCATTAGATTTACCTCGACCTCTATCGCTTCGCTCATCATGGCATATAGATTTTTTGATATCCTTTATCTCAACAACAAGGTGAAATCGTTGTCGAAGGAATCGGTGTATCATAGTTGCATAGCCCCGGGAGGTGGCTGGACTTTTGCGGGAATTAAGTTATACACCCTCATGAAATGGGATGAGAATTCTTGCAATGTCTCCTTCGACGCCCTCTTCATGTTATTGTACTGCATCAACAGCTGCAAGGGGTTCTTCCTGTCTCCCCATTTAGTAATTAAAGATGTTTCGAATGCAGAGAAGTCTTGAATGCTTGATGCTGGGAAGGATTTGAACCACTTCCTCATATCCCCCAAAAAACTCTGCATGAACAATATGTTCTTCACGTATGCATAGTACACCTCCTCTATGTTGACAAAATCATTGAACCAATCCAAATGATTTTGGGATGAAACATTCCATTCAACATCGTAGAGCTTGATCCTCTGGTTGTAATTTTGGGGCAAATCATGTAGTTGGGCTGGCAAAATGAGGGAGGTGAATATAGCGGCCATGGCTCTAGGAGGGTTAGGAATTTGGGGGATGTTCTTAGGTATCATATATTGAAACCTCTTCTAGTCGAATACCATATCATCCAAACTAGTTTCCAACTTAGACCTGAACAAGGTTTGCTCAAACAGGACGTCAAAATCAAGGTCGTCAATGCTTTACGTGTCGTCTTTGGGTAAGGACAAGCTTTTGTCTAGGTAATAGAATAGGTCTAGTGCTTGCTCCCTAGTCCTACAACATAGGCTCTACAAAATTTGAGTCAAGATTTTCTCTGGTATATATCATCTTCAGAGCCAGGGTTCCTGAATCATGCTACTTTCTGCTACTGGTATTTTGACTGGATCTACCATTGTAAATATTTAAGACAATATATATGTTTGTCCCTCTGTTACCCTCAGGGGTCAAAACTATAACTTTAATCATTCTCCCAAGAAAAAATTATTTAATTTCGTCCCCGGCAATGGCACCAGAATGTTAGCTCTCTATAAACTTTGTTCAACTGAGAAACGAATGACAGAGGAAACCTACAAACCAACTTTGAGACCCGAAACTACCATTTTAGACCTAGAGAGGGCTCTCGAGAGAAACGTTGTCTCAGTATAGGGTATGGATTTAAGGATTCGTCTAGATTTAACACCTTTGAATAATAAATTCTCGTTCTATTGGAGAAAAGAGTAAGACCATGGGCTATCGAGTCGATTTAAGAAAACGATAGAAAAAAATGACTCGGTAGCTAAACTTGAGAGGATAAAGGATAAGTAAGAAAGAATTTTTATTTTAAAATCGTTGTGTGTGGCAAGGAGAAAAACATGTGAAGCAACTTAGAGAACCTCTGAAGATGAATTCATAGTTAACTTAGAGGAAAGATGGTTTGTCTAAATGGCGCGAATCCCAGGGCATTTCCCAACGAATCTCAAGTCCGAAATTACATTCCTATTTAGACAGAAATAGATATGAATAAAGAATACAGGAAGTACGTATGTGTTAGCGATATTTCTTGCTTAGGGGGTTTATATATCAAAGAATGGGTTAAAACCCACTTGTCCAAAGTTTCGGGCGATGATGCGCCCAAGGTAAGCAGTAAGCAAGACCGTGCGGTCCGGATTTGTGC
>SNQJ01S0020954.1:30302-68980 GCA_010110895.2 Picea sitchensis
TTCAATGACAGAGTCCTCGCAGACTCAGGTAGATCATGCATCTAGATTGGTTGAACAGATTCAACCCCTCCAACAACAAGTTCATGACAACCTTCAACAAGCTAAGCATGACAACTTCTTCAACAAAGTAAGCAACACACTAAGCTTCAGATTTAGCAGAAGTCTCCCCGTCTCCCAAGGGAACTTGATGCAATGTGGACCATTTCTTCCTAAGGAGGGATGAATGATCCATATGGATCTCGGTGGCCATCCACCTTTTCCACTGAATCACCATTTTGAGCCTGTGGTTTTGATAAACCATGACATTCACCCTTTTGGTGGAGAATGAAATGTAATGTCATCTTCATTTGTTAATTACAGACATCATGTAATGGTCTTATGTACATGCATACAACATAGTGTTAATGCATCGGATCCCATTAGAAATCCGTAGTTAAGCGCGCTTCGGCTAGAGTAGTACTGGGATGGGTGACCGCCCGGGAAGTCCTAGTATTTTACATGCCTATGGAATTTTATAAACTTAGTCCAATTTATCCCACATGCATCATGGGAATTGTTCTCTTCTCACTCTCTCATATATAATTGAGGTGAAGGAGGCCCTTTAAGCATGCATTGGAGTGTTATGTAAAGCTTCTTGTGAATGAAGCATAGCCAACATCTCTTTCTTTTTAGAGATAAGCTACCCCATTTTTCCAGTTTGTGTTCTACAATGTTTTTCTATCTTATTCAGTAATAGAATTTGGGTTTCACTGTATTTCCGTGTTCTCTTCTATATTTTTGTTTATTTCATTGTTATATCTCAGTTATATTTCTACCTTCATGTCGTTCTCAAAATAATCCGGATCAAATATCCTCATCCTTAATCCTCAACTGATGATATATGAATCATTCATCAATTTTAGAGAACATGGTATCTCCTTACATCTAGTAAAAAATATCATCAATACAAGGCAAGGATACTGATTTGTAATTTTGAACCTTGATAAAATATGCACAAGAACAACAATATGACGAAAAAGGATTATTATCCAACTCATTAAGTATTTGCACCAAATATACATATTTATAGTACAATGGGTGATGTCACCTCAAAGGAGATATTTTCTCTAGATCCTAAAATCAAGTGATGATAAGGCTAGACAATCTCAACCAACTCACTTAGTCATCATTGAGGATAAATGACTATTATCCTAAATGAATAATAAAAATTATGGTGACAAGAAGACTTTGTGATTGGTAAGGTAAGACATAGGCTAACATTCCCCCCCCTTAATCACAAGTCTAACTATCTGTACCAACTAAGTTAAAAGTTGATATCATGGATTTTTCAGAAAACCCTGACTTGAGCTTCAATGAAAAATATGCCTAGAAAACCATCAATATAGTTGTTGAATGGTTCATCTGAAATGAATTGGAAGAGAGTTGAGTTATGGAAGTGAACAACTGCAATGTTTGAACATTCCCTCATTGCTTGAAAATTCAATCATTTTTCCAAGTATTTGAGCTAGAAGAATCTGATGTCTTCTACTAATTGATGAACATGTAGTATCACCACTCTACTATCAGTGTATCATTGATATTTCTCTCTGAATCTGTGGTTTGGGATGACCATTAACCAATTGATACCATGTATTTGGTGGTTTTGGATGACCACTAACCAATTTTGACATTGTTAAGTTTCCAACAACATCCCAATCGCGTATCTGTGTATGATTGAACTGCAAGTCATTGAACCATAATTATGTCATCTACAGACTGCAGTTTCCCATATGAAAATTTTCATGCCCATCTGGAAAATTTGTTATCGAAACTTTTAGTCTGACAACCATCTTCAATTCCATCATCAATTCCCCCCTTTTTCAGTTGAAAGGAGAGACCAAAATTGGTTTCACGAACCATCATCACTTGATTTTTGAACTCTCCCCCCCCCTTAAGGTGCATGAGAGTTTCACTATCAACTGCAAGATTTGTCTTTACTTGAGATTGAATTCTTCGGCGAGATTGTAATAATCACTTGGATGTTGATGACCACTGTTAATGATCGATCTTCTCATAATGAATCTTCAATCTTGCAGGTTTGTTCCTCTTGGAACATTTATCCGATGCATGATTATTCTTGCCACAATTCTGACAAGGATGGAGATCATAACACTGATTATCTCATGCACCTTAAGGGGGGGAGTTTAAAAATCAAGCGATGATGGTTCGCGAAACCACTTGTGGTCTCTCCTTTTAGTTGCCAAAGGAGGGAATTGATGATGGAATTGAAGATAGTTTTCATAATGAAAGTTAAATAGTTGTCAGAATGAAAGTTTCGACAACCATCTTCAATTCTATCATCTAATGAGCCACAACCATCTTCACCTATCATCAATATTCCCCCCTTTGTTCGCTAAAAGGAGAGACCACAAGTGGTTTCTCGAACTATCAAAATGATTTTTGAACTCCCTCCCAAGGTGCATGAGAGTTTCACTGTCAACTGCAAGATTCGTCTTTACTCAAGATTGAATTCTTCGGTAAGACTGTAATAATCGCTTGGACATTGATGGCCACTGCCAAGGATCAATCCACTCATAGTGAATCTTCAATCTTACAGGTTTTTTCCTCTTGGAACATTTATTTGATGCATGATTATTCTTTCCACAATTATGACAAGGATAGAGATCATAACATTGATTTTCCATGTGACCAAATTGATTGCAATGTTGGCATTTTGCATTCTAATGTTGAACTTGAACAGGTGAAGTTGAAACTTCTTGAAGGAATCCTCTACCGATGAAGTGGATTCATCTGGAGTATGACAATTTATTTCCCTGTCATATCCAAGTCTCATTTTGTGCTTGTTGTTGTTGATTTCTTCCCAAGGTCTGATGATGGACTTGGAAAGAGTATTTTGAACTTGTTGCTTTGAAAGTTAATTTACTGCATGTTGTTGCATCATTGAAAGGATTTCTTCACTGAACTCAAAATAAAAGTCTTGAAGTGTAGATTCATGAATAAATTTATCTTCATTTGCATACAAAGTTGTCTTGTCGAGTTGCTCCTTCACTAGTTGTTGGTCAAAACCATCATCATCTTCATAGAGAGGGTTTCTCTAAGAAAAAATTGGTTCAAAACACTTCATTGGATGTTGATTTTTGAGATCTATCAATTCACCATTCAGTAGTTGGGATTGTGCTCAAAGAATTCTAACTTTAGTTTGTGTCACTTGCAAACAAGTTAGCATTGATTGAAGAGTTTTTTTATTTAGTATCACTTTGGTGTCTTCAACAATGTTTATTAGAGTGTTCAAAAAATCTAATAATTCTATATTTTGTTCCATTTGAACTTGCTCGCTTGAACCCGCTCGTTTGAACTCTTGAAGTTGCTCACTTGAATTTTGCTTACAACAAGCTAAGGGTGTCATATCCTACTGAAAATGCACCCAAAGTATAATGTTTACAATGGTTTGAGTTTTAACCACTCAACCTTGTCAAATTATGACTTATAATGACTCAAATGGGTGTCGGGTTCAACCGAGAGTGCACCTGATAAATATAATTCAACTCTATTTAAGTTTGATTTCACACTTACAAATAAACTATTGCAAGTATCAAATTATCTTGAATGCTTAACAATACTTCATGCCCATTGCTCTCGATGATTAATGTAGAGTCATTTGTTGAATGTTGATGTGATTGATATCTTGACTATGTGTGGCAGCTGCTTCATTGATTGTACTTGATTGCATGTGCTTGCTTGTGCTTGTACTTGCTTAACATTAATTGTATACCTTGTCCTTCATGTGTTTGAGCTTGTGTATGTTGCGTTAAATGCTAAAATTACAATTGTATTTATGTTAAAACTAGACAATAAACAATATAAAACTCCATGAAAAATTCACCACAACACATTGTGCAAAGTGTACCTAAAATCCCCTTATTCAAATTTCAAGCAAATCCGAAAACACAATCACAAAAAAAAAACAAATTTATTATATTTATTACAAATCGCTCTTTAACACTTCATCCTCAATTTCAACTTTAACTTAAACTGTGCAAAAAATGGGTTGGCCCGGGGGTGTGTAGGCTGTGCAATAGTGATGAGGAAAATGCCAATCATTTGTTAATAAATTGCTCATTTACAAAAGCAGTTTGGCATCGTCTATCAAAAATCTTCCATTTAAAAAACCTTTGGGATGGAATTTCGGTGTCCGATTGCTTAACGAAGTGGTCATGTGATATTTCGTCTCCGGTAAGCTTGGCAGCCTTTACATGTTGGCATATCTGGTTGGAGAGGAATCGGGTGATTTTCGAGGATCACAATCCCTCTTTTTGCGCCGTGGTGCATATGATTTYTGTCTCTTTTACTTGGCARCCTCCTACAGTAAATCCCATTCCAAACAGAGTTTGTGAAATTACTCATTTAGATGGTTTCACGCTGGCMTGTTTCGATGGGGCAGCCTTACTAACAAGAGATTGTTGTGCAGCGGGTGGTATCTTCAAATCACATGCTTCAAGGGTCACAAAATGGTACCTTAATTGTGGAGTGGGAACAAATACAAAGGTGGAGCTCTTGGGCTTGTGGGCGACCCTTACCTTGGCCTCTTTTTGGGCCATTGACAAAATCCAATTCTTGGGGACTCGAAAGTCATTATCGATTGAATGAATCACAAGAGTCAATTGCAAGCGATGAACTTAGATGGCTGGAAATAAAAAATTAAGGAACTTTCTCTTTATTTTAAGGATCTTATTTTTCAGCATATATACCGAGAGCATAATAAAGAGGCAGACGCCTTGTCAAAGCGGGCTTTAAAGGAGCCAAAAGGCAGGCTATCAATCTATCATTGGCAAAATGGGGAAGAAAGCCCGCATACCCATCTAAATATCTTTGAAAACTGAGTATTGTGGAATGGCTCGGTGAGAAATTAGATGGTCTGAAGATCAGTTTTTTTTAATGTATTATTTTCAGCAAGATCTTCTGCAACATATCATTAGATATTAGTTTTGTTATCGAGAGATCAACTCCATAAATAGCTGTATTTTCCAGTTCTACATTTTAGTCACTGGCTGCACTATATCAATATCGTATTTGGATAAAAACCGAATATATAAAACATCTTATATTTATATAATTTAGAGATAATTTTTTTAAAAACTTAAACTACCAACTTAACTTTGACTCTTAACCACTTATACCAAACCTAAACAACTTTACCTTTGACCATGGCAAAAGGTTTAAATATTGTACTTTATTGTACTTTACCATACCATAAACAATAATTGTTCTTAATAAAGGTAAAGTAAGTCAACCTTTTCGAACATGACAAATTCTAGTTCAAAAGGTAACTCCTTATCACTCGTATCACATAAAACAACAATGATAAAAAGTAACTCCTTATTACTTCCTTTGTTACATAAAAGAATATTAATTTAAAATAATATATTAATTTAAAATAATACTTCAAATATATATTAGAAGTATGACTTTAACATAGGCTTTCCATACCACTTTTGTATCCACTTGAAAAATTAAAACTTAAATGATGTTGAAAAATTAAAAGGTGATTTCTTTTCATAAATCTTTAATTTGCCTTAGCTCTATCAGCATAGATCTATCTTAACTCCAACGATTTGACTGGTAAAGTATACCCTACCCTCTTTTGGATTTGAACCTGTGACCTCTTAAGAGAAAATACATGTTCTTAACCATTAGGCCCACTCATGCTATCAAAAAATGTGATTTCTTTAATCGCATGTATTTTTATGATTTTTTTAATAATAATAATAAAAAATTGGTGTATAAGGTTTTCCTATATTTTATCTTCTTGTATTTAAATTTTTTTTTTTTTTTAAGAGAAAACATATTCTTAATCATTAAACCTGCTAAAAAAATCTTAATATTTACTTACTTACATTCCTCACTTTGATAAAGTTTACTCACTTGTTTGATAAAGGGACGCTGAAACTACCCAAATATTTGTTCTTAAAAAAAAAATAAGGAACAGATTTGTTGACCAGATTTATAGAAAATGATCACACGTGCCTCCCAATATATCGTGGATCATGTGCTGAATTGTGTGCTTAGAATAACCCCATCCCTTGCTGCAGCTCTGGAAATCGATCAAGGAAATGTTGGAGAAGGCGGCACTACAAAATCATTGCAATTGCAATTGGATTGTGGCGGACATCTTGTCATTGGGTTATCCATCTTTGTACGCTTCTCATAGGTTTTAATGGAAATTCAACGCACTGTAATGGTGTACTGTAAGGCAACGATTTGGAAACAAAACGATCATACAATTTGATTATAGCGTTGAGAAAGGTTGATTGCACGAGGATGAGGCCCGATGTGTTTTTAGCAGATTATATCAGGCGTGGAGTATTGCCACATAAACAATATCGTTCATCGTGATCTTAAGCCACGAAAATTATTGTTAGATTCCAAATGCAATGTTAAGATTATGGAATTTGGGCTTAGTAATGTTATGAACGATGAGAATTATCTTAAAACAAGCTGTGACTGTCCTAATTATGCTGCGGTCTGTCTACAATGACTGCATGCATGAGATTTAAATCACTACTACACCCAATTGTAGATCTAAATTCCTGCAACGGATTGCTGGAGCGTTTTGTATAGTCTTAGTCTTTTGGTTTATTTATTTAATAGCAGATACATATGCTCGGATGGGTATTAGATCAGATAGATTAGCGAGGGGCGAGGAGATTAAAGCACCAGACAAATAAAAAAAAATCTGGTTACCTCTTTCAAGTGGGCTCCTCCCCACAGATAGCAGCCAAGCGTTCAATTCGATGCAAATGTTTAAATGACCAGATCTCTTTCATCGATGATGTAGCATGTGTGATAATTGCTCCTATTTCACTCCATGCTCTTGCTGCAACTCACATTACATGGAAAACTACCATGGGGAAAATACTATGCTCTTAAGATCATAATGGGTCTCATACCATGATAAAATATGCTCAAGAATAACAATATGATAAAATATCCACAAGAATAACAATATGATGGAAAAGGTTCACTGGCCAAGTCATTAAGTATTCACATCAAAGATACATATTTATAGTACAATGGGTAATGCTATCTTAAATGAGAGATTTTCTCTAGATCAATCAAGTGATGGCAAGGCTAGACAATCTCAACTAAGTCACTTAGTCATTATTGAGGATAAATGACTATTATTCATATTGGTAAGGTAAGCCATAGGCTAACAAACATATTCAAGTGTTTGTGATCAATGCACAACCTCAAAGAACCATCCTTTTTCTTCACAAACATAATAGGTGCACCCCATGGTGAAATGCTAGGTCTGATCATATTATGCAATCAACTTCTTGCTAGTTCCAATAAATCACTAGGTAATACATTTGAAAGATCTAATAGAAAAGAGTAATTGTCCAAAGATGAATGATCACCCTCATTTAGAACCATAATTGCACATATCAGACAAACGTTTCTAACATTGCGCTTCAGTTGTAGGGCTGATATAAATCGCAAAGAAGTATGCCTCTTCTTTCCTTGAAGAGTCATTGATTGCCCCAAATCATCTTGAAAATGTCAAATCTTGTCTTGACAATCCAAAACAACCCAATAGGCCTCAATCCAATGCATTCCTATGAGAAAATCAAAGGAGCCAAGAGTAGTCAAACAAATATTTACTTTGTAGTGAATACCCTTAGATTAAGATTACATCCATTTACTAATAGGCCAACAAATTGCTTATATCCCTAAGCCATCTCAACCTGATCAAAGTCACTTTGAGCTGCTACTGCTATGCCACATCTAAATAAATCATTAGGTGAAATTAAGCTTTCAGTAGCACTAGGGTCAATTAAAACCGAAATAGAATTACCATTAAGATTACATGAGGTCTCAAGCACTAAGGACTATTTCTTTGCTTGTCTCTATTGTGGCTATTTATTACACCCTAGTTGGTTGGAGGATGATTGTGGCCATTTATTACACCTTACATGGTTGGAGGATGGTTGTGTCCATTTATGTCAGCGTAACCACATTGAGGTAGTGCCATAGTTGCAATTATTGTACTAACCCTTGACTTAAATAATGGTTTTCTCTAGAGATTAGAATAATGGGAGAGAGCTCAAGTTTGTACCAAGGTAGGTGCCCATGTTGCTTCTTGATATTTGTTAGGTTGGTCATCATCCCTACCTCAAAGCAATTGAATTAGTTTGGTTGAAGTTGTTACCGAAATAGAACCATTCTTGCTAACGAAACATCCAAGCCAACAAACCTTCCAAGCTTGATTGATTCTACTACCTTACCTAAAGCAAGTGTGACCTAAACCCATAGCTAGCTCTTGGAATGAAAGCTAGTGCAAATGACCTCCCTCACCTTCTTTGGGAACAAATCATCGAGAATTGCATGGGCCATAACCTTATATCGCTATCCTCCTTTACAGGAAATAACTAGTCTCTCTCAAACCATATATCACCAAATCTAGGTTATCACCCTTACAAAATTTATTGAAAACTAATTGAACCATCTAAGCTACCTTACTTGCATATTGTGACTGATTCTAAAACCGAACCTTGAGTACTCCCTATCGAGAGGAGGGAATCATACCAAGTATCCAACGCTATAGCCTTCGAACTAAGCCATGTTACTATCTATTGCTTCTAGTACCATCAATAATTAGATCCATTGTCCTCCACGAACAAATGGTCTCGCATGTGACTTCAACCAAAGCAATAACTCAACAAAAGCCACTTTTTTATAATAAGGTGAATTGAACTATCTCACATCTCACATGCCTTATCAACCTTAACATCTAAGTGGCTCTCTTAGGGTGGATTGCCTCATATCAATACATATAAACTAAATAAGTGTGTTCCATCCCAATTGATTATTGATCATGGTATTTTTTATTTAGCAAGTTATAGCAAGTGTGTGAACGAAGCGATGAATGGAAGAATGCTTTTAGAGGGTGAATGGAAGTGAGTGATGGGAAGAAGGATACTTAGCATAGAAGAGTGAGTAGTGATGGAAATAATGCTTTTAGAGGGTGAGTGGAAGTGAGTGGTGGGAAGAAGGATACTTAGCATAGAAAAGTGAGTAGTGATGGGAAGAATGATTAAAAGTGAGAGTCAATATCTCTTTACAATTTCCACTAGTTGATTTTATAAAAGATATATTTTCATGTTAACAAAAGGTATCTCTTTAGAATTTATACTTGTTTCTTTTGCCCCTAAAAAGTATCTCTAATAGAATCTATATTAATTTCATTGATTTTGAATGTGAGATAAGTGAATTTATACTAATTTTATTGATATTGATTTTGAATGTGAGGTAAGTTTGTAAAAGTTACTTATAATAGAATCTATATTAATTAATTCTAATAGAATCTATACTAATTTCATTGATTTTGAATGTGAGGTAAGTGAATTTATACTAATTTCATTGATATTGATTTTGAATGTGAGGTAAGTTTGTAAAAGGTACTTATAATAAAATCTATATTAATTAATTTTATTGTAAGTATCTATTATAAAAATATTAATTCTATTTTTATTGTAAGTATCTATTATAAAAATATTAATTCTATTGTAAGTATTTATTATAAAAAATATGAGAATTTAGTTAATTCTATTAATGATATTTATTATAAAATTACAAGTATTTATTATAAAATTTAAAAAACTATCAAATATTTAAGTAGATGAAAAGAGAGAAAAAATGTACATAAAATAGAATCTATATTTTTTTATTCTTTTATGGACAATAATTATCAACATCCAAAAAATGTGTATTTTCCAATGAAAACTTTTTATTATGTGAATATTAACCACTATGCAATTTTTGATAACTTCTTTGAAAAATCTCAATATTAAAGTCCCTTTTAACAAAGTTACCAAAAAAAACTCCAGGGTAAGTAATGTTTGTCCTTCATTAAAAGAGGACAAATGAAAATTGAATCTTCTATAGATGCTATTAATAATTATCTTAAATAAAATCATTTAATATAGATTCTATGAATAAATCTAAGTAGTATTTCCTTTGATAAAAATATAACCCCAAATATAACTCACACATGCTTCTTACCATGCCTTATTCCACCATAAATGAAGGGAGGAAGGTAAGTGTGAGTGAGTTAGTTGAGGGCCTTATTCCATCATAAATGAAGGGAGGAAAGTAAGTGTGAGTGAGTTAGTTGAAAATGGGATGATACACTTAGAAGATGGGAGGGAAAGCAAGGAAGAGATATGCCTTCTTAGACCCTTTCCTTGCCATGACTACTCCACCCATTATAAGTGGGGAAGGAGGCACCATGCCTTATTCTTGAGGGAGAGTGACTTATTCCAACCAGCAAGCAAGAAGATGCATGCCAACCTTACTTATTCCAGCATGATGAGTGGGAGAGCAGGCAAGCAACATCATCTCCCAGGCAAGCAATAGTGCCTTATTCCACCCATTTCCTTCCTTACTCCATGACGTATTCACTTCATGGGGTAGAGTGCCCTTATTATTTTTGGGAGGGAGGCATGGCAAGCAAGAGAAGAAAGGGAGTCGTGGCCCGCCATAGATCATTCATTAGAGGGATGGCCCGCCAAAAGTTAGTAGTAAGTCTGAGTTAGGCTAGTCAGTGCAAGTGGTAGGTTGGGAGTGTGAGTTTGGGAAGTTAGTCAGTGTGGGTAGGTAAGTGTGAACGAGTCGGCGGAGTGAGAGTGGACGGAGTGCTTGGCATAATCCTGCCTGAACTTATCCGGTCTGCCAGAAAGAACTACCCCTTTTCCTGCCACAGTGCTTGTCGTAATCCTGCTTCTTCTTATCTATGGCGTATCCTTCCACAACTCTTTGGCGGAAGATGCTTTTACATGGCGGGTAGGTCAGTGTGAGTGCTGGTTCGGTTCTAACTATTTTCATATCAATCAGTATTTCATTTCAATCTCAATAATTATTTCTACTCCATCACTCAATTCCATTCAATGAGTGGGGGAGGGGGAGCGCCTGATTCCTGACTTATTCAACCCGACTGCTATGCCTTATTCCAGCAAGCAAGCATAGGTAAGCATGGCCCGCCATAGATGCATTCATTAGAGTGACGGCCATGCATTCATGAGAGGGACGGCATGGCAAGCCAGAGATGCATTCATTCATACCATCCATCCTTATATATGTAACTTGGACAGCTATTTGTTATTAAATCCTTAATTCCTATAGCATATATATCCCAGTTAATGTTATCAAAGTCAGAGCATTACGTAGTTAGATTAGCTGTTGATAGTTGAGCAAGTAACATAGCTATGATGTGGAATACTATTTAGGAAGGGTAGTTCAAGTAGCGTTGGCAGTATTGGTTGATCATTGGTGTTGGTCCATCCGTTAGTGTGAATCAGTGGCAGCGGTAGGTAAGCTAGCCGGGGATAGATTGTTGAGCGATGGAAGGTCTATTGCTAGGCAGTTCACATAGCTATCTTTCTCTTTCCATTGCTTGGCACTAGGTGCGATTGGACGGTTATTCAGCGATACGAGGTAGTGTACGGAAAGACGGTGAGATAGTAAGAGAAGGGACGAGCAATAATTAGTTTGTTGGGCAGCATTTAATGTTGCGGCAATTGGTATATACATTATCGAATATATTTTGACGTATATATTAAGGTTATTTAATGGTGTATATATCAGTTGTGGCAGTATTAAATGTTGAGTAGAAGGCTAGTTCAACGAGGATGGGATAGCTAGCTATATAAGTATAGCTTAGTCTAAACATTTTACTTTTTGGAGTTTTGATGGGCATATTTTTAGATCAATTTTTACTGAAATCCAACCAAAAATTATTGGAACTCTAAATTTGAGTGATTGAGTAAATAAAGTGCAGGTTTTTTCAGAGTGCTAAATCTATTTATGCATTCAAAAAATGCAATTTAAATAATAGAAAATAATGATTTCATTAATATCTGTTTTCCCTCCGATAAAAACTTCAAAAAATCAAATGTTTAGATAATGCCTAGAAGTATTGATGTTGATAGATAATGCCTAGAAGTATTGATGTTGATAGGATAAGTAGAGGGTGAAATTGTTTGGATTTATGGTTCAGTGAATCAGGTAGTATCCGTTAATCGGTCAAGAGAGGTAGGCTTATCACCCTACTATTGCTTTACAGCTTTTACGGGACTTATCACCCTACCTTGCCTCAAGTCAAATATTTTCCTAGAGTCGTAGTCCTACTAGGCAAAGATTCAGGCTTCTTTCCTACCTAACGCCCACTTAAAGGAGATTCGTCGTATATCGAGTCATTGCATTAATCAATTTCGTTTCTCTATTTCCCCAATACATTATTTATGAGGTTACACAGAACGATCTGTGGTGACCTTCCTTCTCATTGTTCGTTATAAGGGAGGTACAACCAGAGTTGTTTTAATGCCAGCCTACGGAGCAGAAAAGGATAGGCAAGCCAACCTGTTACGGTTAACAATAAGCCCTATACAGTGCACTATGCTATGCAGTGAGTCGCTCCCTTTTTCATCTTGTTCTGTTCTTTTATGGTGAATAATGTGTAACGAACTGATGATGAGATGGAAATGGAAATGAAAATAAAAAAGACAATGAGCCAATAATTAGCTCATGGTACTTCACCCATTTCTATGGAGTTATGTTTTCTCTCCGGATGGATGGCAGGTGAATGATTTCTATCTTTAGCGGTTTGATTCGATGAAACTTATTTATTTCAATATTTAAGGGGTTTATTGACTGGTTTTACAAGTTCGAATGAGACTTGTTCTACTTGTTTCTTCCCCTGAAAAAAGAGTTGGGAAAGGTACTATGCCGATTAGAAAACAAGGAACTATTGTGCGGATAAGAAAGGCCAAGGAGATGTTGCTAGTTTCGCTTTTTATACTCCCGAGCGAGCCCAGAAAGTAGATAGTGATCCCCGTTCCTATACTATAAGGATACCCTGAAGACCTTTCTCAAGGCTTGACTGACCGGTCCCAGAGAGTTAGAATGTAGTGGTGATTTCATCCAAAGAATCATCATAAAGATTGGTGCGAAAGACGGTTTCAAGAAGGCCAATTTATGAGGGGAAGCAGAAACGTATGTTTTACTTCAAAACGGGGTCTTTTTTATTTGGTTTATTTACAACACTGAGAAAAAGGGGGTGAAACCTACCTATAGAAGGAGGTATTAAAGGTAGAATATAGTAGAATAAAAAGGCGTTGTTTATCTTTTCTATTTTTTTGGTTTTTTTGTCGGAATCCGACGACATAAATCTGCATGAAATCACAATTTTCTATTGTAGAACTTTTAGATTACGGTGAATAAAAATGTAATGAAGGAGAGAAAAAGTCGTTGATGTGCCTGCAATCCATGTGAGGCACCTGTGATCTCGGTAGCAACGCTCCGCCTGTCGCTGTGGGAGTGCAAATGAAATGTATCGTGAAATAATCTCTCGCTGGATTGTTGTTATAGCAAATTTTGCCTCACTCCATGCATCTTGCTTGGATGGCCTTCCATTTCCCTCTGCAGACTTGAAGTCCCCTTTTTGTTCACTCCAAAGTTAAAAATACATATTTTTGTACATAGACGCACTCTACTAGTTAGACAACTAGCGTATACGCAGGTTGCTCCACTACAATCCATGTACATAGGGTTTGGTGCTCAAAAATTAAAAAATATGTCGGGTTTCCATGCCATGTCACTTGATCCATGATCCTTGACCTTCCATATACTGGAAACACTCTGACTCGACCCTTCAATTCTATTTGGAGGCTATAAATTGAGCCATATCCAAGCCTTGGACAATCAACAATTTTACATTGAGAGCAAAAATACTCTGGAGAAATTTCACTTCATATTGAGTCTGCATCCTTCTGTCCTTGAAAGTCTGAACTTCTTGTGTTCAACCCCCAAGCTCTTCCTACTTTGATGGAGAACCTCATTGACTCCTACATATGAGCTTGCCTTTGTGGAGGATTGAAGTGGTGGAGGCCCAACTGGAGGGACTTAGTTTCTCGATTCCGATATGTGTCGTTACAGAAGTTTGTCACCTATGTACTTATGTTGATTACATTAATAGAAATACTCTTTTCTTATCTAATTGTTATTTTGTGAATATTTGAATTACTTTCCATGGGCATATTTTTCATGTATGTTAATGGATTATGCTGATTTATATGCTAACATTATATATCGATACCACATGATTGCATATCTTGGTTGTTGAAAACAAGTTGCAGGTGTAAAGCTTTGGGTCACGTGTTCAATGACGGTCTTCTTCGGATGTCTAGACGAGGTAGGATTCTAGCCTTTTTGTATTAGCATTTCATTTGTACAACATACTTGAGATTAGAGTTGATTTTGGGTGTCAATCTGTCTATTGTGGTTTTCCCCTAGCCACAGAGAGATTTTCCTCATAACAGAATTAGCGACTCCACTGGAGAGATCTCCTTTTTTGGGGTATTGAGTGTTTTTCTCCTTGATTTGCTTTCTGTTTACCTGAGTTTCCGTGTCACTTGTTGCTTGACAACATGTATTTTTCTTTGCATATGAATTTCTTGGCTTAACCCTTGCCCTAGTAGTGTTTTTTCTTGGCATACACGGGTTTCCCCTTAACAACCACGTATATACGCAAGTTGTCTGTCTTTAGGGCATGCATATATGCTTCTGGTCTCTGAACAGTCAGGTACATAATCTCTCAAATCTTTTTGGTTGAGTTTGGTGTTTACTGGGTGAGTTTTACTGGTTGCTGAGTCTTCTTGGGCCCCTATTCTAACTGTTAAGAGCCTCTAGAGTGATATGAAGCCTTTTTATTGTTGATTTTTTTGGGCGAACTCCTTTCTTGTCGTCTTTCTCATTTGTTGTCCTTGCTTACTGGTCTGGGTAGTTGCTTCTTGGTAGCCTGCTTGGCTTGTCTCTTTTTTCTTGTAGTAGGGCTTGCCTGTGAGGTTGTTCTTCAGTCCTTGCATTTTCTTTTCATTATATCGAAAATACAAAAATATTTGCTTACTTGCATTTTACTTATGGCATTTTCACTTTTGGTTACTTTGCATCGATTTTGACACATTTGGAAAGATTGCACTTCATTGAACTTGTAGATATTACATTACATACCATCTCTTTGAAATTCAAGACTAGTACTTAGCAATGTTTTTATATTTGTTTCTTTTTTATATGCTGAGTCGTAATACCATCATTTTCACGATCACACCTATTGATTAAGCATAAACCATTAAAATTAACATTGAATAATTAAAATTGATTAGAAACGATTTTATTTTTCCAAGGTACACAAATAAGTATAGGACCTAAGGCCTTGGAATAAGATTTTGTGAGTAAACTTCTCCAAGGATATAAAACTAAACATATTTATTTGCCATGGAGTGGTGAAACCTATTGTATAATTGGTGTCCTTAGCGGGCTCATCTCGCACCGAAGTTAAGCACGAGCTCGCACAAAGTTGGTTGCAGAGATAACCCTTTAATACCTTCCTAGCGTCAGAGATATTTCTGGGGTTCTATTCATATTTGGGGGTCTTGTTAGTGCCTTTACCTCCATGAGAGGAGGTGCTTTCGATATTTTGGGCTTTGTTACCCTGCCCATACGGTGGACCGGACTTGCGACTGTTAGCCTGAGCATTGGTTATATCACAGTGACTTTAGTTGCTTGACATAGGTAGCCACATAGGTTACTTCCAGGGGTTATTCTACAGGTACCCCAAGTCAGATAAGGGTCAGACAACACATATAATATGGAGGATTTCATCTTCGGAGGGGTCTGATCGACTGCGTTGTGAAGCATACGAGGGTCCTTATAATTGATTATGACACCTCCACTCTATTTTTGTGGATTCTCAGGCCCACCTTGGGCAAGACATACCTACTTTGTTTTGGGAGGTCCCTTTCAACCATTATATCCTGTTTGTGTGCATTGGCCTTTTGGTTTATTTAGGAGTGTGCTCTCTGATTATTAGTTGGCCTTAGGATTTTGTATTATATCTCAAGTTCCGAGTCATCGTGGAACAAGACCAACCTCCTCACCGATCTCTTCATCTTTTGAAGTTACCACCACGTCTTGATAATTTACTGAAGCCTCCTTCTAAAAGGTGTAGAGTTAATAAACATGGTTCATATATCTCCACCTCCCAGGCTCGTGATCATCCTACCATGAGTACTGAGTCGGATATGAACGTCTCGAGAATCCCTTTGACTCCCCTATCCTATGTGATTAGTGGGGTCCCCTCAAATCCCTTATCCTCAACGGTGTGGATGCCGAAAGCTCCCTCATCTAGTGCTACCCAACCCGTGAGCTCTGCTCGGACCATGGGAACGAACCCTTTTGTATTTCCATATGGTATGCAAAATCATGATTCTGAGTCAATACCTTCGGCCTTGTTATCCCCTAGCCTAGGCATAACTAAGGAGATCATGTCTCGAGGCCCATAGGTCATAGACATGGAATACCAAGAGATAGACAACTTGAGCATGGCCATGGAGGGCCCCTCTTTTCTTCAGTGCAGTCCACTTATCACTAACAATAGTATCCATCCCACCAGCTTGGTCTTGAAGTAATGGTGGGTCTTGTTCCATGAGGTAATGAGTCCGGGCACCATGGTATGTATCACTCTGATTTTTGAAGCACTTGAATATGTTGTATTGAATCCTTCTTCATTTCACGATGTTTGCTTGGAAATTATGCTCTTTTCCTTGTTTATACCTAGAAGGGTAACATGGTGCCCTAGTAAGTTGGTTTCCCTTTAGGATGGGTTGATACTGGGTGGGTCTATGAAAAGTCATCATCCGTTCCCTCCATACTTACCACATTCCATCTTTATTCCTTCCATCTCTCTTATCCTTATTTGGGCATTGGGATTGGCCACGCTAGGCCGGGTTGTACCTTACCTTGTGGGAAGAAGGGGCTAAAGGCCGAGAGGGTAAAAATAAATGGCAAGAGTTAAAATATAATGTTGAAACCTTTGAGACGCTTCATCCAGGGATCCCCAAGAAAGCAGTGAAAAACTTCTCAGTAATAAAAGGGGACCCATAAGATACATAAACACTCAAGTTACTAGTTGATGGATAGGAGGTCTCATCACGAGCCAGACTATTATGACCATGGGCATGTAGCGGTATGACACTACCACCTATCTGGCCATCAAACCAGGGTAGTGGCTCTTGGTGGCATATCCAAGAGAAAAGGGGTCTCATCACGAGCCAATCTTCTCATTTCTGTGAAGTATTTGTGGATAACGTTGTCACCTCTGGTCATCAAGCTAGGACAATGGCCCTCAAATTTTCCCTTAAAAGAAAAAGATAAAAAGAAATAAAGCTAAGAATAAAAGGCAATGAATGGGCTAGGAAATAATTGCATTTATGACAAGGTGCAACTCGCCCTCTACAAAGACACCCACAGGTAAGACTTTACATTTCCATGTTATTACATGCACCCCATTCCCAAATACTTACCCTATGCCACCTCATACACTTACATGACTTTGATTGGATGCCACCTGGGAAACACCCCAAACTTAAGAGAGGTTAGCCCAATAGGACACCCTGAGACCTTCTCAAAACCTAACCTATCAAGTTTCACAACATCTTTGAGCATTTGTCTAGGTTAAGGGGGGTTTGATGCACATGTTTGGGTAATTTAATTATTGGATGTGATTTACATGCTATGATCCCTGTGACTTATGAACCCCTAGAGGGCGTACTTGTTGTTTCTGCAGGACCTTGCCCGGTGGACAAGTGCACATGAGGGAATTATTAGCTCATACCTTCATGGGGGATTAAATCCCACAGATGGATGTTGTAACCCCTAAGAAGAAATTGAAGATTTGCACCGGGAAAAAGAATGACGTTTCCTTTGGAGGAACCCTGACATACCTAGACCCAGGGGGATCTTGCTCCTCCACATGGACGTTGGCCCTGGACGTCACCATCATGACCCTAGACGTCATCCAAAGCTAGGGTTTTCGTTTTGGAGGCATTTATGAGCCCGATGGCATGTGTGGGCATCATCTGGGGCTTCTAGAGGCCAAGCACCCTACATTTTAGGCTCAACGTTCCACCTTTAGGCCTCAACGTCACCCTAGAAGGGCATGATGTCACCCTTGGAGGCGTCTTTAGATGCTAATTAATTTTTATTATGCCAAAATTGAATTTTATTGTAAATTCACCAAGTCGACCTTATTCTTGACCTAAAATTAATTACAGGTCAAAGTTTTGTATAAATAAGCATAAAGTACATTCATTTTTATCATCACAACTTCTCATACAAGAGATTTTTATCATCACAACTCTCACAAGAGATGACGCCTGGAAATTTTCTCCTAGTGAGGGTTATTTCCAAATTCAGAGGCACACCCTTGTATAAGGCTATTTTTTGTAACTTGATCAATCTTAGAAGTTTTTATGGTGATCTTGCATGGTATTTTCATGTTTTTTCTTGGTGCAAGTAGGTAAAACTGCATTTTTTGTCATCTATCAATGGTTTTGTGTATGGTTTTATTTGCTCATACAAGATTATGGAATTTCATGGTGTATTTAATGATTAAAGTAAGAAACTTAAGTTGCTCCTTTCTCTATTTCCACAGATTACTGAATTGATCTAGTGACCTGAAACCCTAGAGCCCTATAATCGCTAATGGCCCATGGATTTGACTTGCCATCTTTGCATAAAGCTCTAATTCATAAGAAGCTCAAGGAGAGCAAGGTGTTAGTGCCTAGAACTTCCTACACCCTAGCACTTTGTCTATTGAGGTTAAAATCTAGGAGGAATTAAGTTACTAATTCTCCTATGTATTTTCCCTCTTAGACTTTAAAAATATCAGAAATTGATTTGCAAAATTTTAGAAGTCAGTCCACTGACTCCATAATCCCTAGGAGGCACTAGTTCTTTCCTCTCTTGTTGAAGGATTGATTAAACACTCAAACACTCTTTTCTCCTAAGCTTTACTAACGTACTATCTCTAACCCTAGTTTAACCTAGATCACACCTTATTTGTTGTTGTTATAAATGTTTCTTTACAACTACCCAATTGCAACAAATTTTCTGCATATTCATCATTAATTGCTAGCTAATCATTTTATAAATTGCTTATGACAAGTTATTATCATACTACTTAGTCAATGCTATCTTTCATTGTCTTTTCAAGCTTTTCCGAGGAGTATTTGTTGCAGATTTTTACATTTTATCAATTGTTGTTGTAAAATTATTAACTGCTACAAATTTATATCGCCTAGCTAGCTCTTATTTTCACTGTCCATTGTCCATTGAGGTGTTATTATCATATTTGTATTTTGAATTATTGTATATGCATGCTATATTGTCTGTTCCGGGCAGGTACATCAAGCACTTCATTAACCTCATCTTTAGACACGGACTTAGTGACTAAAAGATGAGGTTAATGAAGTGAGAGGGGGGAATATATCTTGACCATAACCCTAAGTTTCCAACCCTTTAGGTTACAGGGAATGTCTCCCCTGGGGTAGACCTTTCCTATCCCTAAAAAGTGGGGATTTCCTATTAAGGGGACAATGATAGATATCTCGCTTTGTTTGGTACACCATCTCCCCTTTTACCGGGCCTTGGGATTTGGGCGTGTATAGATTGTGTGATAACATGCCTCTAATCCTTCTGGTGATGTCCTGATACGATGTCACACTTCTCATCCTCTGTTTAGATGGCTAATATGAATCCTAGTTTTGGTCCGGGGCACAATGCCTCCTTATTTTCCTTTCTCATTTCAGGAGGTCATATCTCAAGTGATTCTTACCATTGAGGTTGGAACTCTTCCTCCCAGCTCAATCCTAGCTTCAAGGTTCGTGATGGAGTGCTCAAATGCTTAGTTTACTTCCCTATTTCCTTCTTCCTCCATGCCGATTTCGACAGACGCTTTTATTATGGTGAATCCCCCTCTTCCTTTGGTGTTCTTTCACTGAGGGATTCATTTTTATGGTATGGGAAACCCCCAAAACATAGTTCCTTCGTCTGTGGGCAATGTATATAATCCTTATCATGTCGCCTCCACGGGTATGGTACCCGTACAAGCTCTTATGAATTAGTTTGGAGGAATATATTATCCAACCGGATAGGGCCATGGCATATACCAAACTCGGATTGTCTGGGCTAATCTCTCAAACTCAATCTTTCCTGTGAGCATTGGCTCGTGACACTACAACCTTTGACTCCTTTTCTGGCCATGCTAAATCTCTCAGACCGGCTCTGTTAATGAATGACCATGTGTGTCACAATCCATTATGGCCCCTCTTCCCCACCAAGCTTCCTATACATTCCAAAGTTCGGCAAGACTAGTGAAGACCTTGATCATGTGGGACTACTTTTCACTTTGAAAAGTTTCATCTAACTCCCCTTTAAGCCTACCAACTTGCATGATACCATTTGGAATACTGGGGACTTAGGATCGTAGAAAAGATCTAGATTCACCCTCTAGACCTCCTAATCAAGGGAGATACCAAAGACCTCCAATGAACCAATGAGGGAGAGACCTAAGGGGGTTTTACCAAGGAAGGGGTAGGATGGATGAGCCCACTAGGAGGGAATTGAGTAGAAAGAAGTTGTGCTTCTAAGCAGAACCATGGGACCCAACACACAAATGTATGGGTAAGGGAAAGGCCCAATATATTGAAGTGATCTATGATGATGAGGACGAGGAAGGTTTTGACCATCTACAAAACATAGAGGCAGAAAACCCAAGTCAAACAGAAGAGGAAGATGCAAGTCATGACCTTACAACAAATGAGAAGGATACACTTGCATCCATCAACGGGGCACCTAAATTCAACACTTTCAGAATGAGAAGGGTGCTACAAGGGAAGAAGGTCTCGGTTCTCATTGATGGAGGTGCCTCACACAACTTCAGTGACTCTCATCCCTACCGCAAAGAAGACATATACCTACAAATAGAGCTTGAGGATTTCAGGTGGGAGGTAGCAGGGCTAATTCACGTCATGGACATGTACATTCCTGAATGGAACTTACTTTCAGTGTGTAATGATTTGGCACACTTATTTCATAAGTTATGGAACTCTAGACACCAAATATCATCCTTTGAGGGCTGCTGCTTAGTACATTGGGACCAATCACCAAATTACCAAACCACGGAAATGTCTTTCACAAAAGAAAAAGGGAAAGCAGGAATTTCGGTATGATAGGAAACACACCGAGAGTGGTGACATCAAAATGAATGGAGGCCATCTTCAGGAGAAAAGACATCGCCTATGCAACATAATGCAGAATTTAAGTCAGAGTGGACAAAAAGGGGAAACACACTACGCACCAGAGATCAAGAAAATCATGGATAGGCACAACTAGGTCTTTGAGCCTATACCACCAGGGGCACTGCCAAATAGGGGCTTTGAGCACATCATAGAGTTGGATGAGGTGTGGAACCCGTCATCACCACCCCTATAGGAACCCCAAGAAATATAAAGAAGAAATTGAAAAGAAATTAAGGAGTTGTTGATATGGGTCATGACAAAATAAGTCTCCAGCCCCTTGAATCTTCGTAGTGCTTCTGTGAAGAAGAAAGACTCGACAATGCATGTGTATTGACTACAAGGCTCTTAAATAAGAAGACAATAAAAATAGATACCCCATCCAATGGATTGATGAGCTATTGGATGAGTCTTATGGGGTAATATATCTCACCAAGGTTGACTTGTGCTCTGGCTATCATCGGATAAAAAATGAGGGAGCAAGATATCTCCAAGACTCCTTTCCAGTGTCACTATGGACACTATGAATTCTTGGTCAAGCCTTTTGGGCTCTACTCAATGTGCTGGGGCCACTTTCCAACCATGCATGAATCATTTGTTCAACAAACAGCTAAGGAAGTTCTTATTAGTATTCTTTGATGATTTATTGATCTATAGCAAAACTTGGGAGGAGCACCTTCATCATGTGGAACATATTTTGGCTATCATGGATGAGCAATATTTATATGCTAAGGAATCCAAATATGAATTTGGGATGATAGAGGTCCTTTATCTAGGACACACCATTGGATTGAAGGGGTACATGTACACCAAGCAAATATACAAGCTATACTTGACTGGATCACACCTGTAGGACACACTCACAGAATTGAAAGGATTTATTGGCATTTGTTGTTATTACAGGAGGTTTGTCAAAGTTTTTTCTCAACTTTGCGCACCTTGAACGATTTGACTAAGAAGGGGGTATTCAAGTGGAGCCCATAAGCACAATCCACCTTTGAAAAAAATGAAGAAAGTGATGAGTATATGCCCAGTATTGGCCCTACCAAATTTCGCACAACCCTTCATAGTAGAGTGATGTTCGTGGGAAGGCATCATAGTAGTGGATCCCAACAAATGCTATCCATCATGCATGCATACACTAAGTTAAGGTAGTATTTAGTTGGGGAAAAATTCACCATGAGGAGAGATTACAACAGCCTCTTCGCAATTTCCTGCATCAAAAGTACTTGAATGAAAGGAAACAAAATTGGGTTAGCAAGATCCAGGTTTATGACTTTGACATAGAATTTGTCAAAGGGAAAATAACGTGGTAGCAGATGCCTTATCCAAAAGACCATCAATTTATGCCATGACCAATATCTTAGTGGATTGGAAGGGATGCCTCTTGGTGGAATAATATTCAAAGAACAAATTTTCTTCGGCGATGTAGGATGGAAAGGTACAAGATGACAATTTCATAATTATGGATGATATCATTTACTACAAGGGCCAAATATTTTAGGTTCTTGGATCAGCCTTCAAGGCAAATATATTGCAGGCATGTCATGACTCACCAATAGCAGGGCATCAAGGATTCATCAAGACATACTGTGACAGTCCCAGAGAGTAAGGTTTTCTTGAAGGGTTTGAAAGAACATGTAATGCGAGCCACATCATGGAGGAAACACTTTGTAAGGCCAACAAGATGAACACACCCACCCAACATGATTACTACAACCACTTCCCATTCCGTGAGCACAAATGGGAAAGAATATCTATGGATTTCATCATAGGTTTCAAGGCCTCGTGTGGAAAAGATTGCATTTTTGTGGTAGTGGACATGTTGATGAAGTTTGCACACTTTTTTTTCCATTGCCACATATTTCAATGCAACACAAGTTGCGAACCTATTCTTCAGGGAAGTTTTCAGATTTCATGGTTTGACCAAAACCATAGTGAGTGACAGTGATAGCGTGTTCTTGAGCACATTTTGGCAGGATCTCTTTAGGTTAGCAAATATGGCCCTAACACCTAGTACCAAATATCACCCTCTATCTGGATACATACTGAGATAGTCAACAAATTGGTTGAAGGCTACCTCAAGAATTATGTATGTGGAAGCAGAAAGCATGGGCTAAATGGATTCACTTGGGCATAACTGTTACAACATCACTCATCATATGTCCATTGGTAAGCCACCATTTAGGGCCTTATACAAATATGACCCTCTCTCATTTGTAGAGATTTCCTTTGGTGACAACAGGGTTCCCATGGTTCAGGACCGGGATTCAACAGAGTCAAGACATACTCAGGGAATTGAAGGACCACCTACAAAGGGCACATAATAAGCCAAAGGTACAGGATGACAAACACATGGTTGAGCGCACCTTTGAGGTCGATGACTTGGTTTATTTGAGGCTTCAACCGCACAGGTAGACATCCATTAAGAGAAGTGGCACATAGAAGCTCCAACCTCATTTTTTGGTCCATACAGAGTCAATAGAAAGGTAGGGGCCGTGGCATATGAGTTGGTCCATACAAAATACACAATGTCTTCCATGTTTTGTTTTGAATAAGGCTATCAACAAGAATATCATTCCTATTGAGGAATTGCCACCTGTGGATGAAGAAGGACAATTGGTTCCTCGACACCATAGGATATACTTGAAGTTAGGGATAAGAATTCGAGGAAAAGAAGCATCAGAGAATACTTGGTTATGGAAGAACTCACCCATGAGGATGCCACTTGGGAAGGGGAATGGGCTGATCCGTGAGACAAGTCCGTAATTGTCATGGGCAAGAAATTTCTCATGTGGGGAGACTGTAATGTCCCCCACCTCTGATGAAGAGGTCTCAAGAGACTCAGTAGTCTATCTATCCCCACAAGACTATAGTCTCATGCATCATGGGGAAAAGTTAGCTAACTCAATGTTTTATTTTAAAGTTGACTTGGAAAGGTTAAAAGTAATTCACTGGGAGATTAGAGCGCTTGATTTTGAGTTAGGAGTTGAACCTAGGTGTTAACTAACTCAACAAATGAATAGGACCTGAGCTATAAAGGAAAGTGGGCGTGGCGACTCCTAAGGGACTCGGGAGCCATTATCTTTTTTTTTCATTGGAGCTCTTGAGCATAATCATTTTTTGAGGGTTTTGAGTCTAAACCCCAGGAGATCAATTCGGTGGTGAAATATCCCACCTGATCTAGGCTTGGTCCCGAGGTGAAATAATCCTCCCAAAACATTCTACAGTGTTGCAGGTTGACTCTACAGTCCGACTGGCTAGTGCTAAACCTATAGGGGTTTCTAGAAGCTAGTGGGGCGCACTACCTTGAGGATATTGATTCGATCTGAAGGAAGGATAAGGCTTCTTGGAAAAGGAGAACTTGGGTTTTCTTTGTAGGGTCCCTGACATCATTCTTGTTCTATTCTAGAGGAGATTATCCCAAGAGTTTATTTCCTGTTCTTCAAGACGAATTGGAGGAGAGAGGGGCTCATTGCAGAAAGGGGTTATCATTGTTTATTGGCCCTGTGATCTTCATATATATTGTCTTGAGATTTCATCATCTCATTAGCATTGTCCTGACATACAATCCAGGATATTTCAGTGGCATTTGGAGGCTCCTAGAAAGGAGAACAAAATCTCCCAATTCACCAAACCGTGAGGGTGCAACCAGTAGAGGGTTTCTCTTTAGTTGGAGGAGCAAAACTCTCACCAAATTGAAACTCAGTCCTAAGTGGATTCCCACTAGCCCCGACTACACATTTCTGGAGAGTTTGGAGGGTTTTGGAGCTCAAAGAGAGGAGGGAAGAAACCCCGTGGAGGGGTCTCTAAAGATCCTGCAGTAGGGCACAACCTTGAGGGGTTCTCATGTGCTGTACTGATTACGGTTCTCTTTATCTCACCCATTCAGGTCACCATACCTTGAGGCTCTGTATCCTCCTGCACAACATTTGGGAGGTACTCTTTATCTTTCATTAATGATATTGTGGACGACATGCAACCCATTTTGATATTATTGAGGTTTTCTCCACATCACATCTCTCTTGTAAAGGGACTTCAAATACCACCAAATGCGTTAGATCCTGGACATTATTGACTTCTGCTATGTCCTATCTCCATTTTATGACATATGATTTAGATTCATTTCCAAATTCTAACATTAATAAACCCATAATGCGGATATCCACGAATAAACTCGCAAAACATAATCAAACATACAAAACACAAACAAATTAGTACCCCAGATTTTTTTGGGGTTTAAACATTATAGTGGTATCAGAGCATTGATCCTCCCCCATCTCTCAGGGATTAGCTTTATGAAGTTCGGGAATTGCCACAAGTGACGCTAGGAAACGTAGAGCAGGAGACGTAGGAAGAAAAATGGAGGGATAGGTGAGGACAAGGGAGCCATAGGATTCCAGCGTGTTTCAGTCAAGGTACAAACACTCATGGCAATATGACATAGAGTACCCTTTGTAAATCATCTACCGGAAAACTAGGAAACTGTGCATAGGGGACAAATTGAAATGACAGTTACTTTGGAAAGAGTGAATGCCAACCAAGAGAGACTTGTGCAACTCCTATTACAAATGACCCATGCAGGAAAGGGACCATAAATATATGCAAACAAAGAAGCTAGTGGGATCTCATGGAGGGATGATACCTAAACAAGAGCATAGCCCTTGTTATCACACTAAGGGACAAAGCTATAGAGGATGTGTACCCTAGGGACAAACACACGAGGGTCTCCACCCTTTTGTGGGCCCCTATCTACCTACATTCTTGGATAATCATCCACAATGCAACCATGAGGATGAGATTGAGGATAAGTTTGAGCAAGAGATGTTGTGGTATCATGCCTTTAAGTGGTTCCGTGGTGGCAAGTCACACCGACCACATATTGTGGAATCAAGTTTGGGTAAGTCTAAACAAGTATTAGAGGCCCAACTATGAATTGGAACCCTTCAAAGAAATTAATTTGAGGGATTTCGTGTGGAAGTAGCAGGTGGACATACCATGCCTTGTGATAAGTACATTCCAGGAATGAAACTCACCTTGGGAAGGCATGATTTCATACTACGATTTCTAAGCAGCTATGGAACTTCCATTGACCAACATCGTAACCTTAGAGTACAATGTCTTAAGACATTGGGAATCTTCTATCACTACCAAATACAAGACTATGGAGATGTATTTTACAGAGGAAAATGGAAAAAGGTGGTTCTTAGGGGTGCTTAGCCAACACAATCGAAAGGGAGAAAAAAAAATTACAAGAGGCCATCTTCAGGAGGGGAGACATTGTTTATGCAGCAAAATGTAGAATATCAATCAGGGTAGACAAGAAGGGGTAAACACACTACTAACCAGAGATCAACAAAATCATGGATATGCACAGCAAGGTCTTTGAGCCTACACCACAAGGGCATCACCATATATAGGGGGTTTGAGCATATCATAGAGTTGAAGAGGTTGTGAAACCTGTCATCACTACTCCCTACAAGCACCCCCAAGAAATATAAAGACCTAAATTGAAAAGGAAATTAAGGAGTTGTTGACATAGCCACATCAGCCAAGTTACAAATTCCCTTTGCATCTTCAAGTCGGTGAAAAAAAGAATGACGATTCATGCACATGTGTATTGAATACATGAATCTTAAATAAGAAGACAATAAAAAATGCATACTCCCATCCCAAGGATTGATGAGCTATTGGATGAGCTCCATGAGGTAGTGTATTTCACAAAGATTGACTTATGCTACGACTATCATCGATAAAAATGAGGGAGCAAAGATATCTCCAAGACTTCTTCGGGTGTCACCATGGACACTATGATTTTTGTCGCTCCTTTGGCTGACTAATGCTACCAACCACACCTTCCAAATATAAATGAATTCATTTTTTCAACAAGCATCCCAGGAAGTTCCTATTGTCTCTTTGATGATTTCATTGATCTCATAGAAAAACTTTGAGGAGCATCTTCAACATGTGGAACATATTTTGTCTATCATGGAGGAGCAATATTTATATGCTAAGGAACTAAATGTGAATTATGGATGACAAAGGTCCTTTATCTAGGACACATCATTGGAGTGAAGGGGTTACAAGTATACCAAAAAATACAAGTTACACTTGATTGTCTAATTTAGACACTCACAGAGTTGAAGGGGTTTCTTGGCATCTATTTCTATTACAGGAGGTTTGTCAAAGTTTTTTCTCAACTATGTGCACCCTCGACTGACCTGACCAAAAAGAGGTGATTCGGGCAGAGCTCAAAGTATAGTCCACCTTGAAAATGAAGAAAGTGATGAGTACATGTCCAATATTCGCCCCCTACATTTCTCAATAACCCCTTCACAGAGTGCACTGTGGGAAGGCATTGGAGAAATACTTATGTATAACATGCATCCTATTGTCTACGAAAGCCGAAAATTGAGAGGTCTCGAGCTCCCCCTTACAACATATATGACAAAGAAATGCTAGCCATCATGCAATGTATCAAGGATCAAGCAATATTTAGTTGAAGCAAATTCATTGTAAGGAAAAATCACAATAGCCCTCAAGTAATTCTATCATAAGGACTCTGAATGAAAGGCAACAAAGTGGTGAAAGCAAAATCCGTGTTTAAGGACTTTGACATGAATTTTCACTGGGAAAAATAATGTTCTAGAAGATGCCTTATCCAGAAGACCACCGGCCATGCCATGAACGATATCTCGCTGTATTGGAAGTTCCACCTCTTGGTGGAATATTCAAAGAACAAATTTCTTGGCGGCGGATGACGTAATGTGCAATAAGATGACAATTTTATAATCATGGATGATATCATTTACCACAAGGCTGAATTCTTCTGCTCCTCAATCAAACCTTTAAGGAAAAAGGTGGTGCCAAGCATGCCATGATTCAATTAACAGTAGGAATCGTAAGGATCTTCATCAAGACATACAGATAGGTTCAGGAGAGGTTTTCTTTGAAGGGTTTGAAAGAAGATGTGACGAGCCACATCAAGGAGTGCAACACTTCCTAGGCCAACAAAGATGAACACACTCAACCAACATGATTACTACAACCACTTCCCATTCCGCATAATAAGTGGGAGATTATATCTATGGATTTCATCACATGGTTGTGCAAGGCTCAGGGAAAATACTGCATTTTTGTGGTAGTGGACAAGTTGACGGTTTGCACATGTTTCCATTGCCATAGATTTTAGTGCAACACAAGTTGCATACCTATTCTTCAGGGAACTTTTCAGATTGCATGAAGCCCCAAACCATAGTGAGTGTCGTGATAGTAGTTTCATGAGCACATTCTGGGAGGATCTCTTCAGGTTAGTAGGTATGGAACTAACACCTAGTACCATTCATCACCCTCATACGGATGGCGACGTAGATAGTCAAACAAATGGGTTGAAGGCTACCCCGCTGAATTCATGTGGCAGCGTAAAGCATGGGTTAAATGGATTCACTTAAATACTTTACAACACCAACCATCATATGTCCATTGGTATGCCACCATTTAGTGCCTGATACAACTATGACCCTCTGTCATTTGTAGATATTTCCTTTGGTGAATAGGATCCTATTGGTTCAGATTGATTCAACAGAAATGTGACATACCCGGTGGAGTTGAAGGACCACCTACAAAGGGAGAAAAATCAACAAAAGGTACACGCATACAAACACAGGGTTGAGCTCACCTTTGAGGTCAGTGACTTGGTTTATTTGAGGTTTCATCCTATAGGTAGGTAACCATTAAGACAAGATGCATGCAAAATAATCTCCAACCCTACTTTATTTAGTCCATACATAGTTGTGGGATGGTAGAGGATTTTGGTAGCGAGTTGGATCTACCACAAAGTAAGCAAAATACACCGTGTTCCATGTTTAGTTTCTTTGAAGAGGGCTTAATAGCGTAAAGAATAAATACCCTGTATATAAATGAACACCCATGGATGAAGACGATAGTTGGCAATCGACACGAGGAGATACTTGTCATATAGGCGTTGAGAAAATAAGCATAAGAGAGACTGTTAAGGGAGCTGTCCTACCCATGGAGGATGCCGCTTGGGAAGGGGAACAATTGATCCACGAGATAGGTCCAAAATTTCTCAGGGCAAGCAATTCTAGTAGGGGAGACTATAATATCCCCCACATCTTGATAAAGAGGTCCTGGAGACCTGCAGTCTAGCTATCTCCATTAGACTATAGTCTTAGGCATATTGGGGAAAAAGGCAACCAAAAGATATAACATTCTATTATTAAGTTGACTTTGTGTGGAAAAGGATAACTCAATGAAAAGAAAATAAAAGATATTAAAGTTAAAGCAAACCTAGGGGTTGGCAATCAATAGATTGTAATGACTGGAGCTAAAGGAAAGCATGTGCAGGGTACACTCCTAAGGAATTCTGTATTATTATCCTATTTTTGCATTGGAGCTCTTGAGCACAAGTATTTTTTAGGGTTTTGAGTCTAAAACCCTAGAGATCAACTCGGTGGTGAAAGATCCCACCTTTCTTGATCCAGGATTGGTCCCAGAGGTGAAATAATCCTCCCACACCTTTCTACAATGTTGCAGGGGTTTGATCTACAAGAAGAATTCAGGCTAGTGCGCAACCTAGGGGGTTTCCAGCTAGGGGGGCGCACCACCTTGAGGAGATTGATTCGATCTAGAGGAAGGAGAAGAATTATTGGCAAAGGAGCACCTAGATTCTCTTCATAGGGGCCCTGAAATCATTCTTGGTCTATTCTAGAGGAGATTATCCTCACAGTTTATTTCCTGGATCTTAGCACAAATTGGAGGAGAGAGAGGCGCATTGCATAAAGAGGTTATCATTTTTTATTGGCACCGATATTCATATATTGTCTTGAGATTTCATCATCTTGTTAGCATTGGACCGATCTACAATCTGAGAGATTTTGAAGGTATTTGGAGGCTCCTAGAAGGGAGAACGAAATCTCCTTGATTTAGTCAAACCACGAGGGCACAAACCAGTAGAGGGTTTGCTTAGTTGGAGGAGCATAAGTTATCAGTTCAACTTGAAACTTTGCCTAGTGGATTCTACTAGCCCGATCTACATTTCGGGAGAGTTTGGAGGGTTTTGGAGCTCAAAGAGAGGAGGGCCAAAACTTGAGGGGTATTCAACATCTAGAGCAGGGTGCAACTCAACCAATTGGAGGGGTTTTGCAGTGTATTGATGGGGTTATGTTATCTTCAATCTTACCTTGCATGATGATAGCCTTTGGAGGCTTGGATATCTTCTCAAAAATTCTTTGGGAGGATCTTATCTTTGTATTGCTTATTATTGTATCGACAGGCAACCCATTTTGATATTATTGTGGTTTTCTTCCAGATCTGCATATCTCTTGTGTAAGGGATCTCTCTACTATCTAAATAAAGGTCAAATATGACATTATTGGTTCTCCATTGGTGTTGTTTGTATATCTTGTCTTGTTTATGATTGTATGCTTCAGATATATTGTTCAATCAACATTAAGCAAACCCATAATGCACATCTCCATGAGTAAACCTGCAAACACATAAACAAACATAGAAAACCGTAAAAAATAGTGTTCTGAGAGAAAAAATTTGGCTTGGGAACATTACAAAAGCTATGGGTCTCGTGCTCAACGGTGGTCATCTTCAGATGTTCGGACGAGGTAGGATTCTAGCCTTTTTGTGTTAGCATTTCATTTGTACAACATACTTGAGATTACAATTGATTTTGGGTGTTGTTCTGTCTCTTATGGTTTTCCCATAGCCATAGAGAGATTTTCCTCATAACAAAATTGGCGACTCCACTGGAGAGATCTCCTTTTTGGGGTATTGAGTGTTTTTCTCCTTGATTTTCTCTTTGTTTACTTGATTTTCCGTGTCACCTACTGCTTGAAAACCTGCATTTTTCCTTGCATATGATTTTCTTGGCTTAACCCTTGCCCTAACAATGTCTTTTCTTGGCATATGTGGGTTTTCCCTTGACAACTGTGTATATACGCAAGCTGTCTATCTTTAGGGCATGCATATACGCTTTTGGTCTCTGAACAGTCGCGTACATAATCTCTTAAGTCTTTTTGGATGAGTTTGGTGTTTACTGGGTGAGTTTTACTAGTTGCTGATTCTTCTTGGATCCCTATTCTGACTCTTAAGTGCTTACAGAGTGATAGGAAGCCTTTTTATTGTTGAATATTTTGGGCGAATTCCTTTCTTGTCATCTTTCTCATTTGTTTTCCTTGCTTACTGGTCTAGGTAGTTTCTTCTTGGTATCCTCCTTGCCTTGTCTCTTTTTTCTTGCAGTAGGGTCTGCCTGTGAGGTTGTTCTTCATTCCTTGCAGTTTCTTTTCATTATATCGAAAATACAAAAATATTGCTTACTTGCATTTTACTTATGAAATTTGCACTTTTGGTTACTTTGCATTGATTTTGACACATTTAGAAAGATTGCACTTCATTGAACTTGTAGAGATTACATTGCATACCATCTCTTTGAAATTCAAGACTAGTACTTAGCAATGTTTTTATATTTGCTTCTTTTTTATATGCTAAGTCGTAATACCATCAGTTTCATGATCACACCTATTGAGTAAGCAGAAACCATTAAAATTAACGCTGAATAATTAAAATTGATTAGAAACGATTTTATTTTTTCAGGGTACACAAACAAGTATAGGACCTAGGGCCTTGGAATATGATTTTGTGAGTAAACTTCTCCAAGGCTATAAAACTAAACGTATGTGTCTGCCATGGAGTGGTGAAACCCATTGTATAATTGGTTTCCTCAGGAGGCTCATCCCACACTGAATTTAAGCACGAGATCACGCAAAGTTGGTTGCCGAGATAGCCCTTTAATACCTTCCTAGCGTCATATATATTTCTGGGGTTCTATTCGTATTTGGGGGTCTTGCTAGTGCCTTTACCTCTGTGAGAGGAGGTGATTTCAGGATTTCGGGCTTTGTTACCCTGCCCATATGGTGGACCGAAATTGAGACTGCTCGCCTGAGCATTGGTTATATCATGGTGACTTTAGTTGCTTAACATAGGTAGCCACATAGATTAATTGTAGGGGTTATTCTACAGTTACCCCGATTTAGATAAGGGTTAGACAACACATCGACTTTATGCAGGGTTTCCTCTTTGGAGGGGTCTGATCGACTGTGCTATGAAGCATATGAGAGTCCTTATAACTGATTATGACACCTCCACTCTATTTTTGCGGAGTCTCAGGCCCATCTTGGGCGAGACATACCTACTTTAGTTTGGGAGGTCCCTTTCAACCATTATATCTTGTTTGTGTGCATTGGCCTTTTGATTTATTTAGGAGTGTGCTCTCTGATTATTAGTTGGCCTTAGGATTTTGTATTATATCTAAATTTCAGAGTCATCGTGGAACAATACCAACCTCCTCACCGGTCTCTTCATCGTTTGAAGTTACCACCGTGTCTTGATCCTTTACCGAAGCCTCCTTCTAAAAGGCGTAGAGTTAATAAACGTGGTGCATATATCTCCACCTCCCAGGCTCGTGATCATCCTACCATGAGTACTGAGTCAGATATGAACATCTCTTGAATCCTTTTTACTCTGCTATCCTATGTGATTAGTGGGGTCCCCTCAAATCCATTATCCTCAATGGTGTGGATGCCGAAGGCTCCCTCATCTAGTGCTACCCAACCCATGATCTCTGCTCGGCCCATGGGGACAAACCCTTTTATATTTCCATACGGTATGAATAATCATGATTTTCAGTCAATACCTTCGGCCTTGTTATCCCCTAACTAGGAATAACTAAGGATATCATGTCTCGAGGCCCACAGGTCATAAACATGGAGTACCAAGAGCTAGATGACTTGAGAATGGCCCTGGAGGGCCCCTCTTTTCTTTACTGCAGTCCACTTATCACCAACAACAATATCCATTCCACCAGCTTGGTCTTAAAGTAACGACGGGTCTTGCTGCATGAGGTAATGAGTCTGGGCACCATGGTATGTATCAATCTGATTTTTGAAGCACTTGAATATGTTGTATTGAATCCTTCTTCATTTCATGACGTTTACTAGGAAATTATGCTCTTTTCCTCATTTATACCTGGAAGTGTAACATGGTGCCCTAGTAAGTTGGTTTCCCTTTAGGATGGGTTGATACTGGGTGGGTCTATGAAAATTCATTGTTCGTTCCCTCCATACTTACCACTTTCCATCTTTATTCCTTCCATCTCCCTTATCCTTGTTTGGGCATTGGGATTGGCTCCGCTAGGCAGGGTTGTACCTTACCTTGTGGGAAGAAGGGGATAAAGGCCCAGAGGGTAAAAGTAGATGGAAAGAGTTAAAATCCAATGTTGAAACCTTTGATATACTTCACCCAGGGATCCCCGAGAAAGAAGTGAAAAAATTCTCAGTAAAAAAAGGGGACCCATAAGAAACATAAACACTCAAGGTACTAGTGGATGGATAGGAGGTCTCATCACAAGCCAAACTATTATGACCATGGGCATGTAGCGGTATGAAACTACCACCTATATGGCCATCAAACTAGGGTAGTGGCTCTTGATGGCATATCCAAGAGAAAGGGGTTCTCATCATGAGCCAATATTCTCATTTCCTTGAAGTGTTTGTGGATAACACTGTCACCTCTAGTCATCAAGCCAGGACAGTGGCCCTCAACTTTTCCCTTAAAAGAAAAATATCAAAAGAAATAAAGCTAAGAATAAAAAGCAATGAATGGGCTAGGAAACAATTGCATTTATGACAAGGTGAAACTCGCCCTCTACAAAGGAACCCATAGTTAAGAATTTACATTTCTCTATTATTACATGCACCCCATTCCCAAATACTTACCCTATACCACCTCATACACTTACATGAATTTGATTGGATGACACCTGGGAAACACCCCAAACTTAAGAGAGGTTAGCCGAATAGGACACCCTGAGACCGTCTCCAAACCTAACTTGTCAAGTTGCATAATGTCTTTGAGCATTTGTCTGGGTTAAGGGGTGTTTGATGCACATGTTTGGGTAATATAATTATTGGATGTGATTTACATGTTATGATCCTTATGACTTATGAACCCCTAGAGGGCATACTTGTTGTTGCTGTAGGACCTTGCCTAGTGGACAAGTACACATGAGGGAATGATTAGCTCGAACCTTCATCTGGGCTTAAATCCCACATATGGATGTTGTAACCCCAACCAAGGGTAAGAAGAAATTGAAGATTTGCACCGGGAAAAAGAAGGACATTGCCTTTGGAGGAACCCTGGCAAACCTAGACTTAGGGGGATCTTGCTCCTCCACATGGACGTTGGCCCTTGAGGGCCCTGAACGTCACCATTATGACCCTAGACGTCATCCAGAGCTATGGTTTTCATTTTGGAGGCATTTATGAGCCTGGTGGCACGTGTGGGAATCATCTGGGGCCTCTAGAGGCCAAGCGCCCTACATTTTAGGCTCAAGATTCCACCTTTAGGCCTCAACGTCACCCTAGAAGGGCATGAAGTCACCCTTGGAGGTGTCTTTAGATGCTAATTAATTTTTATCATGCCAAAATTGAATTTTATTACAAATTCGCCAGGTCGGCCTTATTTTTGACCTAAAATTAATTAAAGGTCAAAGTTTTGTATAAATAAGCATAAAGTACATTCATTTTTATCATCACAACTTCTCATACAAGAGAAGAGGTCTGAAATTTTCTCCTTAGTGAGGGTTATTGGATGAAATTGTCAGGCGCACTCTTGTATAAGGCTATTTTTTGCAACTTGGATCAATATTGGAAGTTTCTATGGTGATCTTGCATGGTATTTTCATGATTATTCTTTGTGCAAGTAAGTAAAATCTGCATTTTTTGTCATCTATTGAATGGTTTGTGTATGGTTTTATTTGATCATACAAGATTATGAAATTGCATGGTATAATCAATGCTTGAAGTAAGGAACTTAAATTTCTACTTTCTTACTTTCTATTTGGCAGGATTTTCATTGAATTGATGTAGTGACTAGTGAAACCCTAGAGCCCTAAATTGCTAGCACTCTAAGGATTTTGACTTAGTTATCTTTGCATAAGTTTTACTTGATAAGAAACCTAAGGAGAGAAACGTGTTAGTTCCTAGAATTGCCTACACCCTAGCATATTGTCTCTTGAGGTTAATGCACAGGGGGACTTAAGTTACTACTTCTCCTATGCATTTTCCCTCTTAGACTTTTGTGCATTATCAAATTTATTTGCAGCCTTAGAAGAAGCCGTCCAATTTGACTCCATAATCCCTAGAAGGAACTAGTTCTTGCCTCTCTCTTGTTGAAGGATTTATTAAACACTCAAACACTCTTCTCCTAAGATTTTACTAATAGTCTATCTCTAACCCTAGTTTATCCTAGATCACTAACTTATTTGTTGTTGTTATAAATGTTTTCTACAAACATCTAATTGCAAAAATTTTTCTACATACTCAACATTAATTGCTAGCTAACCATTTCAGAAATTGCTTATGACAAGTTATTATCATACTACTTAGTCAATGCTATATTTTTAATGTCTTTTCAAGATTTTCTGAGGAGTATTTGTTGCAGCTATTACATTTTATCAATTATTGTTGTAAAATTATTAACTGCTGCAATTTTATATCAACTAGCACTTATTTTCACTGTCCATTGTCTATTGAGGTGTTATTATCATATTTGTACTTGTAATTATTGTATATGCATGATATATTGTCTTGTTCCGGGAAGGTACATCAAGCACTTCATTAACCTCATCTTTTAGACACAAACTTAGTGACTTTGGTAACCAGTGGGAGGGGGAATATATCTTGACCATAACCCTAATTTTCCATCCCTTTAGGTTATTTTAGACACCTCCCCTAGGGTAGACCCTACCTATCCCTAAAAAGTGGGGATTTACTTTTAAGTTGACAATGATAAGATATCTTGTTTGTTACGCCAATCTCCCTTACTTGCCTTCAGATTTGGGAAAGTATAGATTGAACGATAACAAGCCTCTAATCCTTTTTCTTTTGGTATGTATGACATGATGTCACGCTTCTCGTCTTCTGTTTTGACGACTAATATGAATCCTTGTTTTGGGTCTGGGGGCACAAAGCCTCCTTATGTTCCTTTCTCATTTGGTGGAGGTCATATTCCCCAAGTAATTCCTATGGTTGGAGGCCAAAATCCTCCTTCCTTCAGGCCTAATCCTAGCTTCAGTGATCCAGGATGGATTGCTCAAATGGGTGGTTAGTTTACTTCCTATATTTCGTTCTTCATTCCCTCTTCCTCCACGCTAATTCCGACAAGATCTTTTATTATGGCGAATCCCCCTCTGTCCTCTGGCGATTAATTTGAAGGGAGTCAATTTTATGGTATGGGAAACCCCCAGCACAGATTTCCTTCATCTAGGGGCAATGAATATAATCCTTATCATGCCACTTCCACGGGTATGGTGCCCTTACAACCTTTCATGAATCAATTGGGAGGAGGATACTATCCTACTGGAAAGGGGCATGGTATATAACAGAACCCTGGATGGTTTGCAATCTCTCAGACCCAATATTTCCTGAGAGCATGGGCTCAGACACCGCAACCCCGACTCCCTTTTTTGGCCATGCTAAATCTGCCATATCTATCGAAGTTAATGAATGAACCTGTGCGTCACGATTCGTTATAGCCCCCCATACCCACCAAGATTCCTTCAGACATTCCAAAGTTTGAAGGAAATACTGGTGAAGACCTGGGTGATCATGTGACTACTTTTCACCTTTGGTGCTCATCTAACTCCCTTAATGATGATTCTATTTGTTTGAGGCTATTTCAACGCACCCTCACGGGGGTCATCGTGAAGTGGTACATTGAGTTACTTGGGGGAACCTATAGAAATTTCAATCAGATGGTATTATTTTTTCTCAATCACTTCCAATTAACAGTTCGTTATGATGTCGGCCTAGAAATGTTGTCGACTCTTTGTCAAGTTAAAGCCACACATATCTCCGATTATATCCAAGAGTGGCATAGACGAAAGAGGTTGATTAAAGCCTACATTCCTCCAAAGTTTCTGTTGGAATGGTTCCTCAATTCTTTACTGCCTTACATTTCGAAGGACGTTTCTACATCCAGAGTGACATCTAAGGAAAAATCCATCTTCAAATCCCAACAATTGGACCTCATATATGCTCAATCTGGGATGCTTTATGAAATTATCCCTGACGCACCACGACCAAACTATGATCCTAGACAAAATCTTGAGCCTCATGTCGACGACATCATAGGTTCCACAAATGATAAGACTACATATTTGGCGACAAACCGGTTGAAAGATTTGTATGTAAGACAACCTGTAGCAGGACAAGCTTCGGCTTTGTTCTCCACCACCATCCAGTCGACGGATGTGCATTCTGTACATTTTTTTTCAAACCCAAATGGTAACCAACAAGCAGGAGGGAACAAATTAAAAGGACAAGGTAATAATCGTAAGGGTGGGAAAAAAATAATAATATAGCCAAGTATGACAATAATAATGAAAAATCAAATGATAATGCTGGTGAGGGAAAGAAAGAAAAGAGGAAGGTGAAGTTTCCTTGTCAACTTTGTAAAGATGATCACCTTAGCCACTTGTGCCCCAAAATCAAGGAAGTCTTGAGGTTCTTATCAAAACCACCTGCTGTGCTGACAAACCCATTTCCACATAACCATAATATGGCCTCGGGGACCTCTAACACTAGAAATGCGTCAAGTGGGAGTGAAAACCCCTCGGCACATGAAGGTGGCCATATATGCATCAATATGGTTAAGTCTTATATTGATGTAGCTACTCGATCTCGTGATTATGGTTCTTCAAAGAATTTTTTAGGTCCAGAGCCTCCTCCTCCCCCAGAAACACCCTTACAGATCGATAAGCTGGAACCTCCACATCATATTCCAAAAGGAGTACTAAAGTGCTCTTCCCACAATCCTAATTCCATATCCGCCAAAAAATATTCGATTGTCGAAGATTTGGGCCAAATTCCATGCATGATGTCGGCTTTGGAGGTGCTCCAGATATGTCCTTCACAGAGGAACACCTTGTTATCTACTTTAGGAGCTCTATACCTGTGTGTCTCAAAGGTTATCAAGTTTGATGTCATGGACGTTAAGCATCATTTACCCTACCATGTGGCCTTTCAAATCCACGTGGAGTACACAAAAATTACCATTAAATGTATTATAATTGATGAAGGTTCTTCGACATCCGTTGTGTTCCTAGCTTGTTGGAAATCCATTGGCTCTCCGCCTCTGTCTCAATCCATGACCATGCTGACTGCATTTGATGGGAATTCTTTCAGACCCCACGTGATCCTTCTTGATGTCCTCGTCTAGTAATGTGGAAACATTGTGGAGGTTGAGGTCAAGGTGGTTGATGCACCTCTCGACTACAATATACTACTAGGGTGTAATTGGACTTATGCCATGAAAACCATTGTGTCATCAGTTTTTTGAAGTTTATGCTTTCCTCACGAAGGGAAGATAGTGACAATTGATCAGTTATCCTTTACGCAC